>WJQU01003209.1:0-17881 GCA_029228625.1 Pseudolycoriella hygida
CAATTTATCCCATAACCTTCCAAAATGTACAAATACCGTTCTGAGCCAAACGTGCGAGATGCTGTTTGCCTGATTAAAATCAACTTTGTGTGGTAAAATATAGTAAATTAATACATGTGAATGTTGTGGGAAGGACAAGAGTCGAAAGTGCTTTTCTGAAGATATAAGTTAAAAGCTATAAGTTATAAGTTGGATATTACAGGAAGAGAATCACAAGCTTGTGCATCTTTCTTATTTCTCTTTTATCTCTTTTTTCACGCATTCGCTTGCATTTTGTGCATGTAAAACTCGGTTTTTCGGTGAAACGAGCTAAAACGAAACGTTGCACAATCTTACGATTCTTCTCCTGTATAAGTAAACTAGCCGATCCTGACGCCTCTAGAGGCTTTTTGGTAACAGGAGGGACGGCACGAGGGGCTAGGAACGTACACTCGGCTTATTTGGTTTCTACGGGGTCGTTTGAACTCAAACACATGACTTGACACCGACCCACTAGAAACCAAAGAAGCCGAGTGTACGTTCCTAGCCCCTCGCGCCGTCCCTCCTGTTACCAAAAAGGCCCTAGGGGCGTCGGCATCGGCTAGTTGAAAGACTAATTAGACTCTGAGGACGAACATTAGGCTATGATGTCAAGTAAAAGAAGTATTCTTCCAGCCCCCTGGAACCCCGCCTATTGTTAGCCTGCGGCGTATTCCGTGCCTTCAGCGCTTCCCGCGCCTTTTCCTTAGTGCCCATGTTAATACTGGCAAACGAACCAGGCCTTCCGCCTTTGCCATAATTGTCAAACTAAACACTTGCAAACCCCTGAGGCCTTCGACCTTCCACCTTTGCCATGAGTGTAGTAATGGCCACGTCTTCTCACAAAACTCTCACACTTTGCCGAAGATACCACCGCTCCATCTCTTTTCACTCTTCAAATACTTTCAAAACTTTAAATTGACACATTTATCCAACTGCCCAACTGCTATCAAAATTTCTCTAAAAATTTCCTCAAACATGTTTTCTCCACGTTTCGAACGTTTTCCCACAATATCAGAAGAAAAAACAAAATTTTTTTCGGGCATCGTAGCTTTTTTTCGCCAGTTTGACTGAGTCCCGCCGCCGAATCACTCAACCGATTTGCGTAAACTCTCTTCATTCTCTTCAGTAGATAATTACCTGTCATTTAGTTCATCCCCGACTACATTCTGACAAATAATGGTGCAGTTAGACCCCCAAAAGTTATCCCGTCGGTGAATACATCTCTGAAAAACGCCTTACATCGCAGTAGTGAGACATTTTTTCACGCTACAGTCTTAAGCAAAAATGTAGCCCGTAATGTGGACTACATTATACAATGAACAATTTAACAATCATAAGTTTCTCTGCCTTACTTTGGTACTGGTAAAGTGAGCAATACCCAAAAAAATTACCTATTTCACGCTGTACCTCCTCCGGGTGAACTCAGATTGAAAAATTATCTTAAGCAAAATTGTTGCCCCCAAAAAACTCTGAAACTTTTTCTCCCCGACCGAAACTCTATCGATGTTTAATAAGTGACTTGTTGATGATTTTAAGATCATCAAACCCCCATAAGTCTCCACGTTTCAGACCACCCTCTACAGCATATCGAAAAGTGTTTTTTTTGCTCCTCAATTTTCATTTTGAGGGTAAATCGGTCCCCCATAGTAACGCGAAAACACGTTTTGACGGTAAAAGCGTTACAAACAGACAGACAGACAAACAAATATCGCGTCTTTATAATATGTAATATGTAACTATAAGTTGTAAGTTATAAGTCGAAAGATATAAGTTATAAGATTTATAATGATTGACTGATGATCAATCATCATAAATTATCAATCAATCATCATTAAGCAATCAATCATCATAAATGAATCACCATCAATCAATCATCATAAATCATCATTCAGTCATCATAACTCATCAATCAATCATCATTAATCTTTTGACACACAACCTATGACTTACAGTTTACTTATAATAATTACCTTATAACTTATAGCCTAAAATTAATATCTTATGATTATAAGTATTAGTTATAAATTTTACAATAAAAAAATTGACATTTTTACTTTCGGCTCTGATATGAAGCATACAAAAATCTTAGTGAGGAACAATAGATAAAAATGTAGAGATTTGTGCCCGAGGCTGCCCGTTCCCCGTCCTAAATAAAAAAAGAATGCAATCGAAACGTGCCTGTTAAATTTTTGCCCTCCTCGACCCATTTCTTATCAGGCACTGACATAATTTGAATATCCCCCTCAAACCAGACAAAAAACGTAGGAAGAGGGTCAATAAGAAAATATGGTTTTGGAATGGAAAAGCAATTACCGGTCTTCGAAAAAGCACGTTTTAGACCATTTTCACTACACCATTTTAAAAAGTAGCCGTAACCGGCTCTGCTCATTTTTGTGAATAAAGTTCTTTTTCGACTTTCTAGAAAATGGTTTGCAAATCGAGCGAGATCTACTCGCGTCACAGACGGACGGACTATTTATTTTGCTACGATTCAGTGTTCGTCCCAATAAAAGCTTAAATCTGAACCAAAATACTTTTGCGGCAAATATATCAACAAACTTTCGCCTGAAATGAAAGAATCGCAGGCATTCCATCGATTATCACATAGTCATTTCGGCTTAGATGATATCTGAATGTCAATGGAACAATTAATATTTAAATTAAATTCTAAACTGAGACTAAGATCATCGTGAGATGGAAATTATTGTCATCGTCAATGTCAAATGAAATTTTTATTTTATTTTAAATTTTTGCTCGTATAAATTAACCGATTTTTATTATGGCCAATGATCCTAATTAAAAATTCTATTTTTAGACAGAAAACTTAAACGATGTCTGTAACCATCATCTGTTTATATATCATCTCTGCGATGTTTATTTACTTGTTCTTCCACTACAAATTTTTGAAACTATTCGAAAACACGTCGACCCTAAGCATTTTCACCAAAAGTAAGATGAGCAATAAGTGTGGCATTTGGTCCATACCCGGGCCAATGAATATCCCATTTGTCGGCACTAAGTGGATATTCTTATGGCAATACAAAATGTCCCAAATTCACAAGACATACGAAGGTTTGAGAAATGAGATGCCTATTAATGCAACAAACTCCTTGAGCATTTTTTGTAGACTTCCATAAAAGATTCGGTCCAATAGCATTAGAAGTTACACCGAGTGGCATTCCGATTGTGCATTTATTTGCGAGACAAGATATTGAAAAAGTTTTGCGATATCCGAGCAAATATCCTTTTCGACCGCCAACCGAAATTATCTCACATTATCGACAAAGCCGTCCCGATCGTTATGCAAGTGTTGGCATCGTCAATGAGTAAGTACAACTGCTGCCAATTGAGAGATTTATTTATCCCTTTTCACTTCCCTTGTAGATTCAATGAGGAGCACATTAAAAGAACTGTCAAATTTACGATGTTTTTTTTAGAGCAGAATCCTGCTCATCTACTGTAAGAGAATGACCGTGACATGAATAATAGATGAATCTGGAAAAAGTTAGAATATGAAGGCCGAAAGATGCTCTCAAAAATCATCGCATTCCAAGTTCGTTTGCGATGTTGTTTCAGAGCAAATTTGTACCTTCATATTTAAACTTTTTGAATTCTGATTCATCTATTATTTTGGTAAGAGTCATCCTCTCACAGTACATGAGCTATAATTTTGAATAATTTTTTATTTACGCAGTATTCTGTTTCAAAAAAACATCGCAAATTTGAAACTTCATATTTTTGCAATGTGCTCTTCAAAATGTTGCTTAGAGGCCGGGCCCTAGCGGAAAGTGATTGAGGAGGAAACTACAATGAGAAAATTTATAATTTGCAAATTCACGCATTCATCACTTTCAGCTGTTCTGTCATTGTTAAAACGATAGCAAAACATCTAAAAAAGAGATAATTTTGTCACCCCGGCAATGACGGCGATAATTTTTGCCATTTGTCCGATCAGCTGTTACATTGCGTTCCTCGGTTCTCTCTCGAGTAAAAATTCTCTTACTTTCTCGGTCTAATTTCTGTAGAAACATCAAAGGGAATTCTCTCGAGTTTGACATTTGTGAAGAAATTTCCATTACAAACGAATATTTAACAGGTCCTGGAGATTCTAGCGGGGAAGTGTTGACATATGTATGTATATGTATAGGGGGCGACACTTGAAAATAATTTTCGATGTTTTTTTTTTCAATATTCATTTGGCGCTTGTTTAAAACACGCTTTTAGTACGGCGTCGGCTTATGTCAAAGTATGCAACATTTCATGTCGAAAATCATCATATGACAGATATTCCTAACAGGACAAAAAAATAATCGGCACACTAGCTTTATGCACTTCATCATGAAATTTCATATACTTTGACATAAGCCGAAATCGCACTTAACGGATGAATTTTTTTTCGGCGGCAACGGCGTACTTTTTTGAGTATTCTTTCAGCGCAACTTGTGCCGGGCCATGTCATTCCTATCTAATTTCTCCTCTTAACCAACTATAACACGTTAAAGCATTTTAAATTTGCAGACAAGGTGAACAATGGTTGAACCTTCGTTCAAAGCTAACTCCACACATATTAAGTCCAAGAATCGTTCAGGCAATTCTACCCACATTGAACGAAATCAGCGACGATTTCATTACGATGCTAAAGTGGAAACGTTCCAGCGACAACGTCGTCGAGAACTTCCAGGATTGTGCTAATTTAATGGGATTAGAAGGTCAGACAATCACTTTCTTTCGGAGCTGTCATTCCTTTAGATTCATTCATTTCATTTCCTTTTCATTTTCAGCGATTTGCACGTTAATCCTGGGAAGGCGAATGGGATTTATGTCGCACAATCCACCAAATAAAGCCCGAATTTTAGCTACGTCCGTAAAGGAAATGTTTGCTATGATACGAGACTCGTATTACGGTTTCGGGTTGTGGAAATACTTTCCAACACAAACGTATCGCAAATTTGTTGAACATGAGGAGACAATTTATAAGTATGTAGGTACAAGTTGCATAGGCATTGCCGAATGGGCGAAGTAATCGTTGATTGAATTCTAGCATTGTATCGGAAATAGTGGACGCGTCAATGGCTAATGAATCGTTTGAGTGCGACGATAATGACGTTAAGAGTGTTTTCTTCAAATTGATGCAAGAAAAGGATTTAGATATACGTGAGAAGAAGTCAGCAATAATTGACTTTATTTCGGCTGGTATTGAAACGGTCGGTTTCATTTGCAATTGTTGGATGACGGAAACTCTATAAAGTTTTCGGTTTTCAGTTGGCGAATACGCTGGCGTTCGTTTTGTTCTACACCACGAGGGATCCAAAAATTCAGGTTCAGATAAGAGACGAGATCGATAACTGTGATAATGATTTTAGCCGGGCTTTTTTCACTAAAGCATGCATTCTAGAAGTCTTCAGACTTACACCAACCGCCTTCTGCTTGGCTCGACTCTTAGAAGAAGATACCAATCTATCAGGTTACGACCTGAAGGCCGGGGTACGTCGTCATGCTCTCAAAGTCATTACATCACCAAAAAAAAACTCAAATTATTTTCCCATTCAGTCAATCGTATTATGTCACACGATGATTGCTTGCAATGATGAGTCGAATTTTATAAATGCTAAAAAGTTCGAGCCGGAACGTTGGATCGATTATGAAAACAAACGCTTGAAATTAGATTTAGGATCAGCTCTGGTGGTGCCTTTCGGTATTGGAAAGCGAACCTGTCCTGGGAAACGATTTGTTGAATTGGAGCTGATTGCTGTGCTGTCGAAGGTAATAAACCTCACTAAGATCTACAAGTCATAAGTGTCACGTTGGTGTAAGGCGGTTGATCGTTAAATTAAAGTCTTCACGAACGCCAATTGTGTGATCACATTATGATTTGTCCAAAGCTTCCTGGAGCAATAGAGTTAAAGTGTGAAGATATTTTTCATAAAACATTTACTTTTCAGCTTTTTTCGGCATTCGATGTATCATACTGCGGAGAACTGAAGACTGAGTTTGAATTTCTGTTGGTACCGAAGACCCCGGTAAATATAAAGTTGGTAGATAGATAGATAGATTGCCACAGTAATCGTCAAAGTCGATATTATGTACCTTGCTATAAAATAAATATATTTTTAATTTCAAATTTTGTTTATCTTCTCACCTGTAATGCGAAATTGGTGAAACTGTCAAGAATTTATAACTGAAAGCTTTCTCGAGGTTGTTTGTCGAGAGAGAAACGCAGACTTAGCCAAAAATTTTCCTGTAGTTTCTTTAACATTTTATTGGAAGAAAAATGAACATACAAATCGCAAAAGTTTTCATTCTACAATAAATTTTTTTTGTGAACTCAAATTTTTTAATTGGGGGGAGGCGGGTTAATGAAATCAGACGTCATTATTTTAGGGGGGTATTGTGAAAGCGGAAGAATTCGGACGAGGGGGAAGGGGGGGGGGGGTAAAAAAATTGTCAAAATAACCGGACGTCATTGATGAATGGCCCCTAAGGCTCTTTCTTAGGAACTTTTAGCTAAGACTAAAACTCAAAAGAATTTCTTCTACAATTTGTTTGGACTTCATGGCCGCTATATCATCCAATAAACATGCAAAACAATTGGGACTTCAATGACCTAACATGCGATTGCAAAAAAGATTTATGAAAATCGGGAACCAAACGCCCAAATTGAATTCCATAATTATTTTTTTGATTATATTTCAGGGAAAATGTAATTGAAAATCGATTAATATATTTATCGTGTTTATCGAGTTATCATGTTGACAGACTGACAAAGAGACGAGACAGATTTCTGCAGATTTTTCTTATTTGGACCCCACCAACTTTGGGGTTCAATCATAAGCACAGTAAACTTCTGAACACAAAGCAGATAAAGAAACAAAGGGCGCTCTTAAGGAGTAGTTATATTAGGATGCGATGCGATTTTTCTTCGCACGTACAAAATTACAAATTATGCTCATTTTATATGTTTATTACATGTCCGGTACATGTCATAAGATGAAAAACTGTTTACTGTTTACTGTTTATGTTTTAATTAAAATATAATGAAAATAATAACAAAAAATCGCATGCGATAACAATTTTAACATGCGAAAAAAAAATTCGCATGGGTCGTGCGATGCGAGTAAGAACTGTCAAACGCTACATGTAAACACATGTATTTGTAGCGCCAGAAAAAATCCTTTAAGGAGTAGTTATATTAGGATGCGATGCGATTTTTTCTGGCGCTACCTAATAAATGTATCCCCCCAACATCCGTCTCGATCTACCCCATGTTACATTAAAATTGTTTGTAGTAAACGCATGGGACCTTTGTACTTCGTACGGGTCCAATAAACAAAACGCATCAACTTTGAAACAATAGAACAATAAAATGAGAGCGATTCGAACATATTCGGACATATTCTCCTATATGAACGCATAGTTTTTCCATTTTTGTAGATGTGTACAGCACAGACCAATATTGATTAAAGTAATGTTAAGCATACCCACCATAATTTTACCTATAACTGGGTATGACTTAGAAATTATAGTCTTCAAATGAGCTGTCAAAGTGAGGTGGTTTTACGGTATTCTAGTACACTGAACGGAAAATTTTAAGAGGCGTAGTTGGGACAAACATGATCGAAGCCAGCAATGAAAAATTTCCCCTTCATAGCTAGGGGGCTGAACGACGAGAGGATTTTCGCCCTAGGGTACTCGGACGATTTGACAATTCTGATCAGAGGTAAGTTCGAGAGCACGCTGGGCGATAGGATGAGGTAGTCGCTGAAAGTAGTTGAGGAATGGTGTCGAAACAACGGCCTTAGAGTTAACCCGGACAAGACGGACATAGTTCTCTTTAGCAAGAGAAGGTCGGGTCAAGAAGTTGTAGGGGAAGTGAAGCTGTTCGATAAAGACATCGTCCCTGGAAAGAAGGTAAAATATCTGGGAGTTATTCTCAATCACAAGTTAAATTGGATCAAGCATGTCAAGGATAAGGCATAGAAGGCTATAGCAGCTTTCTGGATTTGCAGGAACTCCTTTGGGAGGAACTGGGGTCTACCGTCCAAGGCTATACTGTGGATTTATGAAGCAGTCATAAGGCCTATGATGAGTCACGGCTGCGTTGTGTGGTGGTCGAGACTCGATATACAGAATGCGAGGAAAGAGCTGAACGAGATTCAAAGGCTGGTGTGCATTTGTGTGACCGGTGCTATGAGGTCGACAGCTACGGCGACCATTGAGACGTTGATTAACCTGCCACCGGTCTACATGGAATTAAAGGCGAAAGCCTCTGCTACGGCAGATAGGTTATCACAGAATGATCTTTGGATTCCGAATTTCACTTCGCGCCATGGGAAAATCAAGAAGGTCATCACGAGGTAATCACTAATGAGGGACCGAATGAGACCGGAGACAGACTTTGTGAGGCGGTTTGAGACTGTCGTGCCCAGCAGGTCGGCTCTAAAACTTCGGAAGACGCGGGAGCCGAGGTATTTTCTCCAGGGCAGGTTGTCGAAAGTTGGTATCACCTAGGAAGGTTAGCCAACTTGACTCAGGCTGAGACGTTCGCGGCACTGATGGGAGTGCAGGAGGCAATCCCAACAGAGGCATGTGGAAGAAATGTCACAGTGTGTTCCGACAGTGAGACTTTGATTGGGGCGCTCATGTCGCCTGTCGTGACATCTAAGCTGGTGAATGAGTTAAAGGAGACCCTGAACCGGGTTGGGCTGAGAAATCAGGTAAAGCTGGTCTGGGTTCCCCGACACGCTGGCGTGAAGGGAAACGAGAGAGCGGATGAGCTGGTGAGGAAAGGTTCAGCAACTTTAAGTTGTGGGCCAGAACCTTTCATACCCATACCACACTCGGAATGTGTAAAAGCAATAGTGTTGGGTTAAGTCGGAATTCGTTAACCCTTGGAGCACCTATGAGAGAGGAGTGCACACAAAGCGCTTCTTCCCGGTGCCCGATAGGAAGTGGACTAGAGAATTGCTAAACATGGACAGGTGTCGCATCAAGCGAGTAATTGTTGCGATCACCGGGCACTGCACACTAAGCAAGCATCTGGCTAAAATGGGACTCAACAATGATCCCAATTATCTTTTCGGACGGTACTAAAAGTCGGTAAGGAATATTGTCCAACGTCTAAGGTTATTAAGATGATCTCCTGATTTATCGTTTTTGTTTTTTTTTTCAATTGGATAACACCGGAAAGATTTCCCTTACATCCACCTTCCCAAACCGCCAGGGAGTAGGTTCTTCGATGTGAGGTAGCAGATGCGCAAGTGACACCAGCGATAAAATTCGCTTCCGGGAGTCTTCGCGAGTAAGTACCGGCTGATTATTTAAAAAATCGTTTGGATGCATCACTGCAAACCGAGCTGCAAACTTTATACTCATAAGGCCATCCGAAATACTCCAAAAAAATCGCAGTTATTTGTTTTGAAAACATTTTAATTTTGGTAAAATTGTAATAATTTTTTTTAATTTAATGATTTAGCAGAAAGACTAGATCCGGTTGCGTAATGTGATTAGTTTTTGGGTTAGGTTTGGTTTTTGCAAAATATGAAACAACAACTACAACTAAAAATTGCACGATGTACAATATCACGATAGAAAGAATGACGAACAAAATGTCTATATGATACCTATACTATGCTACAACGAGATTTTGCAATGATATCCCTAAAAGGAGCTAAAAGTAAAAATTTTCTAAAAAAATTGTCAATTTAAAGTGATTAATGACGCATGTGACGGCAAGAATAAATAATCTAATGCATTGGTGGTTTGTAAACTCGTGCAGTGGTTGGACGCGGAACGCCTGACGTTCGTGGTCGGGCAGATTCAATGCGTCGAACCGGCTCATCCAAATTATCTTTTGAGTAGCTCAAGTAAACGTGCGACAAATCAATGAAATCGTTGTCCTTCGTTACTACTTTGTCATCTGCTATGCTCTTTCGCATATTATTCCCAGTGTATGCAACGCACTTAAGTTGCCATTCACCGATATCTTCGTTCCAATGTGTGAATCGTTCGATCATGTTTTGGTATTCCTTTGGTATGTAGGAGTTCATCACGAGCTCGCAGAGGGCCAATTCACGGGATAGTGAGCGTATGCTTTCGTAAATTCCTTCCTTTTCCCGTTGCTGTTCTTGTTGCTGATCGGCCAATTCCGATTTTACGCTCATTAACATTTGCATTACTCTCTGCAATTTTTTCGTCTTTCCAATGCATTCTTCTTGTAACGACGAATAACGCTCTTCGATGTCAATGCGTTCCGCCTCTTTCCGTTGCAGAGACTCTTTCAATTCTCTTTCGTTCTTGGCTCGCAGCTCCAATTCGGCAATCGAATTTTCAAGAAGCTTTTCTTGAGTTTGCGCTTTTTCCAATAGATTTTCCCCGCCAACTAAAATCTTATTTTCCAAAGACTGCAATTTTTGCATCAATTGCTCTTGTTCGGATCTACGGAGAACAAACAACAAGAAAATTAGTCTCTATAGAGCAGAATGCTAAGCACATCCTTACTTGGCCAAATTCAACTCCTTCTCATTTTCCAAAGCCTTTTTCTCCAGTAGTTCCTTTTCAGCGTCGGTTTTTTCCGTTTCCTTATCAAAGGCACCATTAACATTCACAATCACAACATCAAATCTTAGTTTCACACTCACCTCTTGGTCGTTTTTAACTTTGGATTTTCTGCGTTTCAATTTCTTTACTCCATCCGCATTCGCTTTATTGTTTTCTTTAGAAATCATCTCATCTTCGTCATCATCTTCTCCATCCTCTTCATCTTCTTCTTCGTCACCAGAAGCCACATCAAACGCCCCTTCCTCCAATTGTTTTTTGAGTTCTGCAATTTCTTCTTGAAAATGACGCAGTAATGCGTCCTTGGGCTCTTCATTAACGTGGGCACGATTTTGAATACTTTTGGCACGACCAGCGTAACGAAGAGTTGAAATGGTTTCCACATAATTTGAATCGGCTGGACTGATGCTCGCACACTATTCGAGAAAGAAATGGTTGCACTCTGACTCTAAGTGAACGAACAAGACACTCACCATCACAGTTTTGGAATTGCCACCCAATGAATCTTGTAAGAGTCGAGTAAGTTTTGAATTCCGATAAGGAATGTGGGTACTTTTTCCATCGACTAGAGCGCTGATCACATTACCAAGGACTGACAATGAAAGATTAATTTTTGTCGCTTCCTTCAAACGAATCCCAGTCGCTTGGGTTTTGCTTTGTCGCTCAGAGCCCTGGAAATCTCGGAACTAAAAAAATCTGCTGAAAATCTACACATATTTACTTACCGCCAAGTCAACCAACTGCAATTTTCCCATTTTCACGTGTTCGGCGCCCTTGTCGTCCATTTCACTCGATTCAACAGTTATGGAAAAAATGGCATGAGATCGAGAAGACTCGACGTTCATTTTGGTTGCCCCAACGACCCCTAATCGGAAATGGAATTTTTTTTTTGGATTGTTTTAAAGAAAAGTGAGAGACTAACGATTCTTATTCCCTAGTTTCATGATGTTATCCAAATCGTCTGCGTTATGGACGACATATCCACTTAAGTCTTTCACATAAACTCCAATGTCAGCTCGCTCCTTGACCTCAAGACTTTTGTGCAATTCTTTGCCAAGTAAATCACGCACCTCCTCATTGTATATTTCCATGTAGCTCACTCGAACTAAGAACCTACAGCAAAGAAACTTATTTTATGAACACAATCAACATACAAAAAATGACAAACTTTTGATTGTCTTTAGCTTTGGCAATGTGGCCAAATATATGAGCAAATGTATTTGGAATGATTCCTTTAGTCTGTGGTGATTCCGGATTACCAGACATTGTATACGTCTTTCCAGTTCCCGTTTGTCCATAGGCAAGGATAGTGCCATTGTATCCTTCCAATACTTTATCCACAATTGGCCGCGCCGTGTCAATGTACAAGTCGATCTGAAAGTAAAATGAATCGACATTTGAACTAATTCTCAGAGTGACTGCAATTAAAATTCAATAAAAGAAGCAATTCGAAATTAATTTAATTTGATCAAAAGAACGTTTGCTCTGTTTGAGGATGGTTCTACTTCCTCAACCAATTAATTTAATAAGTTAATTAGTCCGCCTACAACATCATACAAACAATATTGTCTGATGCGTCTGATCGTTCTGATATTTTGAGTTTATTGTCTGGTTACGCTTACAACAGTTAATGAGTAGTTATAATGAATTAATTGACCCTAAATGTCGTCCAACTGTGAACCAAGTGTATGTCTTTCAGTCTTAATTTCGTTAAAATTCAGCGATTGACTTTAGTCATCAGTCCGAAAAAAATTCCATCGAAATATTTGTGAAGAAACGTTATTTAAAGAACTAACCGTTTAAAGAACGATCCCTTAAATAGTGCCTTCAAAAATTGTTTGTTTTGAATTCGGCACCTGTGGAGAATCAGTCCATTAACGTGGTGTTGATGTTGCCTAAACGAGACCTCTGTTTGTAACAATTTTTCTTCATGAAAATGTTCTAAGTAACGATGAAATAAGGAGTTCTGGCACTAGATTGATCCTTTATCTTGTGCCTGAACTCCTTATCTTATCTTTGTCATTTTCACGGAGAAAAATTGCAACAAACAGAGGGCGAGACGCGAGAACCCAAGCGGAAAGAATGTGTTTGATAATCAACGAAGCGAAACCCAAGTATATGAAGACCGAGCCAAATTCGGTAGCCAATCAACAAGGAGGCGTGATAAGCATTGGAGAGTACGACTTAGAAGTAGTTGATGAATTCATCCATCTTGGAGCACTGATACGTCCAGATGGCGATAATACACCAGAAATACAAAGACGTATCATGGCGGCAAGCAGATGCTATTACGGCCTAATTAATTGATGAAATAAATAAATAAATAAAACATTTACGCTCAAAACTGATATCGAAAAAAACGAAGTGGCATGTTTACAAAACGCTCATTCGCCCAGTTCTAATCTACAGATGCGAATCTTGGGCGATGAAGAAAAGTGACGAACAGCTGCTGCTTGTATTCGAACGTAAAGTACTACGTGCAACCTTTGGAGCGATGCGCGAAGGAAAAAGGTGGCGGCAACGATACAATTTTGAATTAAAACGTGATTTTGGCGAACCTGATATAGTGGCAGTGATGAAAGTCCAACGATTGAGGTGGGCGGGGTATTTTCTCACGAATGGATAGAAACAGAGCCCCCTCAATGATATTCCGAAACGATCCAGAAGGGCGAAGGAGAGTGGGTCGCCCGAAAATGCGATGAATAGATGGCGTCGAATCAGATCTTCGGGCGCTGGAAATAAGAAGTTGGCAAAGCGTAGCAAAGGATAGGAGACGTTGGAACCAGATTCTCGATCAGGCCAAGGCCCAAATGTGGCTGTAGCGCCGGAAAAGCAAAGTAAGCCTGGTGTCAAAAAAGTTTCTATGACAATGTTGGAGTGGTAAACGAGTACATTACGATGCACTCGGTTCCGACCCGGCACCAGGCTGCCTACTTGAGAAGTGTAAGTAGCCTTAAAGAAGGCAGCCTGGTGCCGAAAATCTGTTAATGCCATCGTAACGGCAGTAGCGAGTACTATACGTTACACAAATTTCAACTCGGCACCAGGCTGCGTACTTGATATTTTCCATTGTAAATAAAGAGGGCAGCAGGAGCCTGGTGCCGAGTTGAAATTTACGTAGCGCTTAGTATTCGCTACTGCCGTTACGATGTCATTGGCATTTTTTCGGCACCAGGCTGCCTCCTATAAGGCTATTATTACATCTCAAGTAGGCAGTCTGGTGGCGAGTCGGAACCGAGTGCATATCAATGTACTCGTTTACCACTCCAACGTTGTCGTAGAAACCTTTTTAGCCTTTTTGCCCACCTTGAAATGCGGACCTCTGTTTGTTGCAATTTTTCTCCACACATCCAACATTGTCATATTAACTTTTTCGGCACCAGGCTGCCTTCTGAAATCGTCCGGTATGACCTGACGTTAGTGAACTTTAAAGCTAATACACGGCTCGGTTTTGAAATTATGAGTCAGTTGAGAATTGACGAGTGTACAAGATTACCCTACTGAAGTTTTAACTGAAATCTTAATCCACTGAACTCTGGTAAGAACTTTGTATCCTAACTTGTTACGAATCACCTAAATACAGATGTCGTTCTTAAAACTATACGAAGGTAACTCATAGCTGGGAAAAGTTACCTATCACAGGCCTTTCTTTGTTGTCAGTGAAGTGCATACCTAGCTACCCATCCACATGTTTTTTAAGAACAATTTATTGATCAATCTGGCTAAGTCAAAAACAGGTGGAAATGGTGTAGTAGACATCTTATCACCATAATCCTTGTTAGGACACAGGGCTTGGCACTATCTTCGCAACATTGCGAAAATTACTACTTTATTGGATTACTTGAAAGGTCGCGGGTCCGGCGAGACAACCTTCAAGTAAAGTCACTTCGACTACGGTTTCTAAATCGAAGTTACTTTTCGCGTGATTTTTGATCTAATAGAGTAATTTACAGCGCCGCAGGCCTCGAAATAAAAACAAAAATCAAAAAGCGGAGTCGAGTGGAAGCAGCCTTCGCAATAAGGGGTTAGGGGGGTCTGAGGGGTAGAGCCCCATATAGCCACTAACACCTTTTTGTTGCCAATAAAAAGTGTTATCTGGACTACCGGCTTAACGTGACTTCCGAACCACGTCTCCGAGTAATGCGAATGTAGTGCTTTGTTATTATGCAATTACTCCGAGAATTGTTAGGCGCCTAAATGTAATCTTAGATATTTCGTACACAGATTCATTGTATATGGGTTACGCCATACGATTGATTCAGTGTGTATGTCGTTGTTGGCACCAAGCACACCACAACTATGCAACTTTTGAAGCTGAATTGAACTTTAGGATGTTACTAATGCGCTACACTTGATAGAAAAAATCCATGTCGAATTGTTCCGAGACGGGATTTGACCGACGATCGTTTTGGTAGAAGGCCAGTACGCTAACCACTGTAACAACCTGCCCTTTTACATAGCAGAGAGGAGAGCCGACACCCGGCTAAGCTTATTTGTCTCTATCAATCAACACTAAATTTTTAATTCCTAAGCCGAAATCAAGCAATTTTTTGTTGACTTCTAAAATCGATCAAATTCGCCCGGAAGAGGCAGATGTTTGGCTTAGTGTAGGTAATATCGGATCCATCCTTGTCATAAAAAGATATTGTCGATTGAAAATGACGGCGAGTTTCGGTTCTCTTCTCTGCTACAAAGGAGGTTTAGGATGACAGTTTTTGTGTTAAGCTGAAAATGAGTTCTTCAATGGTCACTCTGTTAGCAATTTTGCATGAAGCCATTTCTGAACTTCTTCCCGCTTTGCACGAAATGTGTAATAAATCCTAATTTTCATTTGTACACTGTTTGTACACTGATTGATTGATTTGTATTGTTCCCAAGAACATTAGAATATTTGAATAAGAAAACTAGGCGTACTTCAGATTTCAATTTCTACACATTTCTGGAGTTATTTACAGAACTTTTCTCGAGCATGAGATTCGAATGATTTACCGATTTTCTTGACAATAACTACTGTTAATTACAAAGCCATTGTCTTTCAGCTTGTTGTTATGTAATTAAGCTAATTATTTTCTCATCATTTTCGTTAAAATAAGTAGTTTCGTTGTTAAAAAACAACGATGAGTCAACCTCAATCAATATACGTGAAAAACAGAACGGCGCGGAACTTTTTTGTTTAAGTTACGACATTTTTCTTTCATTTATTCGTTGTGTCAAAACATGTTTTAATAATTGAACGAAGAATTTCAATTGGGTTACTAACTACTACTACTCTTTAACTAACCATATTTACTTGAAGCGGAATTAGGTCCTTCCCCCTTCCCCCATCGAGAAAGATATAATTCAACGTACTTATTGCTTTGAATGAAATTATTTCGCTGGCTCTTTTCTCCAAGATTTTATTTTTGACAAATAATTTCGATTAAAAACAATTATGTAATGAGTAAAGCGATTCTTCCTAAGTTAACGATGGTGTGTCCGTCAGGGTTGTTCTCTTTATAATATATAAGGAAAATTCTTTTTAACGGCTCAAAGACACAAAGCAAGCAGTTTGTTATCAAGTTGAAAAGCATTGCGTTAAATACTAATCGCTACCGGCTACAACTTTCACTTAGATCACTTTTTCGCATTCCGCAGCAGGCTAGGCAAAATATCTGGGACTAAATTTGGACCTTAAATTGAACTGGAATTTCCATGTGAAACAAAAGGCATTACAAATAAAGCTCAAAATGAACCAAATGTACTGGTTGGTTGGATACAACTCTGAACTAAACTTGTACTGCAAAAGTATATATTTGCTCCAATCTGGATGGCTTTGGGTTGTACCAAGAAATTCAATTTAAAAACCATACAGACAAAACAAAATATCTTCCCACGTAGAATCACCAAAGCAAATCGCTTCGTGAACAATAAAGAAATCCACAACGATGCGGACATAAAATGGGTTGACGAAGTAATGCGAACTAATGCCACCAAGCATGACAAAAGACTCCACAAACAGTCAAATGTTGAAGTCAAAAGCTACATGAATTGACTGTTTGAACAATGAAGGATATATAATTCAACAGATTCGGCACCTATCACTGAACCGGCAATCCCGCACATGCTCTATGGTTACTCCCTTGTTCTAGAGTGAAAGGAGTTGCGTACAAATCAACAGTAATAAATAATTTTCCAATTAACATTGCACTGTTCATACCAATAAAGGTGTTTTTACAAAAGAAAAAAAAACTTTTTCGCATTAGGCTTCGTTTAGGACTTGGCTGGAGTGACACAAACAGGTGGTGTTCCACAAGTTGATGGAGTCCTTTGTTACAGTCTTACTGACAATAGAGAGTTTGGGCAAACATAACATACATACAGCTATAAGTTATATGTTTACATTATAAGTTATAAGTCTACGTTATAAGTTTACGTTTTGAGTTATAAGTTTGGAAACTGATCAGTACTGTTTCAGATCAGTTTTGAAACTGATCAGTACTAATGCGTGTTACTTTTAAAACTGATTAGTACTAATTCGTATCAGTTTTAAAACTGATCAGTACTGATCCGTATCAGTTTCGAAATTGATCAGTACTGATGAGTTTTAAAACTGATACCCATCAGTACTGATCAGTTACAAAACTAATCTGAAACAGTAACAATCAGTTTGATAACTTATAACTTGTAGCTGATAACTTATCAAAAATTTATAATTTGAAACGTTAAGAAACTTATAAGAATTTATAACTTATAACTTACAACTCATAATTTATAACTTAAAACGTAAACTTATAACTTATAACTTACAAAGTAAACATATAACTTATAGCTTTGTGTATATGTTATAAATATAGCGATAAGTCGCTTTGCCCAAACTCTCTTATCCCCGATACATTCAGCAATTATAGTTCGTTCATGGACTAGAATGATCCTTCCTCTAGTGCATGAATTTACTGGATCTTGAAACCGAAGCACGCAGCCTTCAGAAAGTTGCAACAAGTGGAAGACTGCATTTTCGGCTATGAAGCCTGTGATCAAAAAATGATGTTAGGAAATGTTAGAGCCAATAGCGAGTACTTTATGGTAAAATATTCTTAAATTTTACACCAGGCTGCATACTTTCTCATGATTCAAGGTCAATAAGAAGGCAGCCAGGTGTAAAAAATTGAAGCATATCACTATGACGCTATTAACGAATGCTTTGCAACGCACCAACTTTCATCTTGACACCAGGCTTTAATTTTTGACGTCAGGCTGCCTTCTTTTTCATAGTTAAAGGTCTCATAGAGTGCAGCCTAGTGTTAAATTGGTGGGGGGGGGGGGGGGG
>WJQU01003213.1:0-22953 GCA_029228625.1 Pseudolycoriella hygida
ATTTATTCCATTTATTCTTTTATTCCATTTATTCCCAAAATTTTTTTTGTTGTTTTTGCGAAATATCTGAACCAAACCCATCACAAGTTAGACAAATAAGTTCAAAAAAAGGTTTGCACAAATTATAAAGCATTTAAACCATCTTGAGAATAAATTTTATTTTTTTTTGAATAAATGGAATAAATTTATTTATTCCATTTTTCAACAAAAATTCTTTTAAGTTTTCAAAAGAGGGTTTTTTCACTTTTTGACACATTAGTATGGTTTGTTGTATGCGTTGCCATCAAAATCAAGTCTGTTTGAGGTTTTGACGAATTTGAAAAAATTGTAATTTATTCCATTTATTCCAATATTTATTCCATTTATTCCATTTATTCCCATTTATTCCATTTATTCCATTTATTCCCATTTATTCCATTTATTCCATAAACCGCAGAAGTGCGTCACCCCTCGGCCGAGACTGACGTTCCCTGAAAATTTCAGAAAGATCGGCTGTCTAGTTCTCGAGATCGGAAATTATTAATAGATAGATAGATAGATAGATAGATAGATAGATAGATAGATAGATAGATAGATAGATAGATAGATAGATAGAACATAGAAACCGACAGATCAGAAAAAAAGTTTCCGTAATGATGAGAACAATAGAAAAATTATTTCTACATAGAAAAGTGTCATTTTCAAACCTCGATATCTCAGCCAATTTTCAACCGATTTTGATGAGTGAGGGCTTGTTTGAAAGCCACTGCGACGTAGTTTTTTTTAACAGTAATTTGGAGGGGGAGGGGGGCGAGGGGAAAAAATTCAAAAGTTCGCCTATATATGGCTCCTTGTCCCAAAGGTTTTTGTATGGAGTTTTTTGGGTTTGTGGACGTTTTTTTTTGGGGTGTGGGGACTGCATCACGCCCTCCGCTACCGCTGCGGGCATGATTTTAGAGAAATTAGGTTCAGAATTGTTTGGAGAAACTACACGTTGGTCCTCTTTGTGATATGGTGCAGAGGAGAACATTTCAGCCAGATGTCATAAGACGTATTTCGGTAGGGCCTTTGACATTACCTTGGCTAATTTCTGTGGATTTTTTAAATTCTTTTAGTTCTAAAATAACATACAACATTGAATTGCCTGCTCGCTTGTTTTTATGTAGATACGTTCGAGTCTTTTTGCAACATCTATTCTGTTTGCCACATCTATTCTGATACGTGCGGGTCCTTGGTTATGTTTTTTGTTAATAATTCATTCATTCCAGATTATTATGGATAGGTTTTAATAAAAATCACAAGTATAATTAGCTTATTATGAATTAACATGGGCCGGACTAGTCAATTTATCGCAATACTTCATGATATGTGCTTTTGTGCCCAAAAAAATCTACTGTCGGTCGCTTAAGACTTTTCGTTCAATTTTTTTTCACTTGCTCACAAAATACGTTTGATGACAATGAAAGAGGTTTCGTGTATTTATATGGGAACAATTTTGTCGGAAATATTGATTCGAATGTCGTCTGTTTAAATAAAATTAGAATACCGGATCTGTGAGAAAAATAGCACATGCTAACGAAAAGTAGACCTAACACACAATTCCGTATAAAATACGATTGTTAGGCTTGAAATTTTGTACCATTCACGCTCTATGGCAGAAATGTATTTGTAGAAAAATACGCTCTCAGCCACCAAACGTATTAGATATTGGAATTTTTAGGCAAATTCTATTCATTAAAACCGATGATTTCATCTCTAATTCGGATTTTAACTGATTTTTGTTGTTCTCATTTGTACATTGAATAAAATACATGATGAATTACTTTAAGCTATGATTTTCAATGCAATCCACTGACTAATTTTACTTAGTACAACAATCTTGCAAATTTGATTTAACGTTTTATAATTTCGTTTAGACAGCAAGTTGAACAACGTCATTTTTGTATAATTATTTCTGATTAGGTTGTTAGGTAAATTTAAAATAAAAAGTTGATGTATAGCACTTTGTACACAGGGAAACACAAGTGTATTTATAAGTTGCTGACTGTTTTTATTTGAAGTATGCCTTCAGGTCTTAAAAACTTAACACATTGTAAAACCTTACAATTTTGTAATCCGAGATCTACTTGGCTTGGATGAGGTGATGAAATATATTAAGTTTCAAAGTAGATATAATTTTCACACGTCCGTTTTTACATTCAAAATGCTTGGAACTTCATTGTTGAGTCCATTGCATAAAATTCGGGTAATGAATGTTAGTCTTCATGAGGTTAGTCGATTGATTTCTTCTCATTTGTGCTTTATAGGGATCTGTGATGAACACTAACATAGCCTCAGTTTGGGGGCGAATCGTTCCAGTCATTGATACTGGAAGCCTGCCTCTAAGACAAAATTTCTCTGGTCGAAATACCACCGGAAGTGAAAGTGGACTCAATAACACCGTGCAAAATAACCTCCGATGAAACAACATTTGTTTTTAAAGGTTTTTATTAAAACTGGTCATGAAATGACCAATCATTGGGCTCGTTTTTGTTGAAGGTTTCACAAAGTATCCAATGATAGTCTTTGCACTTGGTCTGTAGTTAAGATTTTGTTGAGTTGTTTTTGCGTAACTACTCCTGACGTTTGACGAGTTCATACGGCTTGATGCGTTTGAGTCGTCTTGTGTTCTGTGCCTCATTATTTTCATGTTGAATAAGTCTGCTTCCGTGTTTTGTTTCAATCTTTTTAATGACCTCAGATGCCGTAGGAACTTTGAGGTCACGATGAATGTCGCTCTTTCTGAGGTACCAGGGGGCGTTAACTTTATTTTGAATTGTTTGTATTTTCTTACCATGCCATACATCCAGATAGGTTTCAGGATTTGATTGTAAATTAGCAATTTGTTGTAGATTGATGTTCTCGATTTTCGGTTTAATATCCAGTTCATTTCCCTGAACCGGATGTTCAGTTCTGTTATTTTATTATTGATGTGTTCGATGCATTTTGCTTTAGCATCGATGTTCATCCCAAGGTATTTCGTCGAGTTTTTATGTGGAATGAGATTTCCATTCATCGTCAGTCGTTTGGTATGCGGGATCTTTTTGTTGATGAAGTTGACATGAACTGCTTTTTGGTCGTTCATTTTGATTCTCCATTTCTTCGTCCAGTTTTCAACAGCGTCATTAGATCTTTGAAGAATTGCCGTTGATTGAGCGTCCGTTTTGGCTGTAACTGCGTTAGCTGTATCGTCTGCAAAAGTTGCCGTCATAACATTCGGTGTTTGTGGAAGATCGCTGGTGAATAGAAGGTACAAAATAGGGCCGAGTACGCTGCCCTGTAGTACTCCAGACTTGATGTCCTTAAAATCTGAGTAGTCAGTTCCACGGTTAACGCGGAACATTCGATCGGTTATGTATGACTTGAGCAAATTGACGTATTGTACAGGCAAAAACTGGTTGAGTTTGTCTGCGTCTGAGTTTGAATGGCTGCGATACGTCCAGAAAGATGATTGAACATATCTCTTCTCCTTCCAGCGCTTTTTCTATGATGACGATGAGACGGTGTACTTGTTCTTTTGTTGAGTGTCTCCGGCGGAATCCAAATTGGTGATTTGGCAGTAGATTTTTTTCTTCAATGATTTGTTTCAGTCTTTTCAGGAACAGTTTTTCGAAGAGTTTTGATATGATGGGTAGCAATGAGATTGGTCTGTAAGATTCCATTTTCGTTACCTTTTCCCCGGTTTTAGGATCATGATCATCTCGGCTACTTTCCAGTAGGCTGGTACATGCATAAGTCTGAATGTTGCGTTGATCAGAAGCAGGAGCAGGGGATTTCTTTGGATTCAGGCTATATTTTATTTCGCGTTTAAGTTCTTTAAGGGTCACTTTTTTATATTTTTGCTCCAGTTGCTTGTCACTTAAGGAAGCGCGGTATCAGAATCGTCAATTGTTGCTTGATTAGGCACGAAAGTATTCTCTAGGTGCAAAAGTGTCTGCTTTCTCCTGGTCAGCTTTAGCATATTCATTGTCATCCTTCAGTATAGGGGGTTGATGGCTGATCGTCCTTTGGCCGTTTTCCAAAGCGAGTAATTTGAAGTCTTTTGTGCTGAGAGACTTTCCAGAAATGAATTTGCTGAATTCTCTTTCAATTGTTGTATAATTCTTTTCATCTTTTGGGATTCAAAATTCAGTTTTGTTTTGAGTCTGGGATCTCTGGTTGTTAGCCAGTCACGTCTAAGTTTTCGTTTACTTTTCACCAAATTTCTGATTTCCATTGGGAAATTGAAACCGAGGGTTTTGTGTGTGACAGTTTTAGTGTTATCCCATACTGCGTTCTGGATTTGGGAGGTGAAGAGAGCCACCGCCTCGTCTAGAAGGTCATTTTTCGATAGATCAATGTTCAGTTCAATTCCGTTGACAGCTGGACTTTGAAATCTTCCCAATTTGTTGTTTTGTTAGTCAGGGTTTCATCGGTTTCGTAATGATTGTCTCACTAATTGTCATTATAATTGATGAGTGGTCTGAATCTAAGTCATAATTGTCTTCTATATAAACGAAATTGGTCGCCATTTTCTAAGTGATAAAGAAATCTAATACATCAGGCCAGTAGGTTGGTTGATCTTTCAACGAAACAACATGAGAGGGAATAACTGCACATGAAACACGTCTTTCATGTTAGGGGGTCCCAAACCGCGCAAAGGGGGGACACTCCTTAGCTACTTATTTATTGTAAAGCAGCACTGGGCAGTACGTATACGATTTAGTCTTCTCCAAGTGCGACGGTGAAGATTCATTCCTTCTACTTCTTCGGCGGGATAATGGATAAGATCTTTAGCGACTCCTTAGCTACATAGCTTGAATTACTGTTTGCATGTTTGTAATTAAGGAGTTGTCTGTGGTTTGTATTCCCGACTTATTTATTCCGGAATTATTTTGCCCACTTTCTTAGTTTGGGGCTATTTCTGCCGGGATTATTTTGTCTAGAGATATTTCGTTCTAATGCCGGAGGGCTTCATCCTTGTCGCAATGAACTTATCGACCAGTCTTGACTTTTGTGCCGACTTAACGCACTTCATGACGCGTCAGCGCTTTTTTAACCACGTCTCTGTAGAATGGTGCTCCTGGTTGTGGGAAGTGTTTTGTTTGGAGGCTTTTTTGAGGTTGAACGAAGGAAGCGATGCGTTCATCTGCAATTGATCTTCTTGTTCTCTTTACTCTCTCTGTCCATTAGTTTTTTGGCGCATTGGCCACTAGACTAGCGATATGTTCAACTCTTCTCTTCAGCTGATCCCTGAACCTAACCGATCCTATGTTGCCGTTTTTCCGGTGTTTGTGGGCATCGGTTTATCCGAAGTGGTATCTTGTCTATTGTTACATGCACTTTCTGTTGATCCTTGGGACAAGCATCGTCCGCCGTCATCGTTCAGTAACAGGACATCCTCATCACGTTCAATTTCCGCCTCCGTCACACTTTTTCAGATAGAGCAGCGCAAGAATACTTTCCTCCTGGTTACTTTTCGGATCTAAGGCTAAAATTTAAATATATCCCGGACAACTTAGAAAAAAATCGCTGGAACGCAAGTGAAAGTACGTCCACTTAAAGAAAAATTGTATCTCTCAAGGAGAAAAAAGATTTAGATTACGAGACACAAAGTATTTCCGCTGAGGATGTGTTTACCAGTGAAGGAGAACAGATTTTTTTCTCGTAGTCTAATTCGTGTGGAGGATAATTTGTTCAACCCGCAAAAAAAGGAGATAAAATTGGAGAATCAGATGGAACCATAATTTATTTGCAATATAATCATAAATATGCCGTCGATAGGTGGCGCGCCATATATTTTCCATATTTTCGTCAGAATCTTGTCGAAATCAGTTGTAAACGTTAAAGTAATTCATAATAAGTCGAAACGAGCCTAGTCCGACGAAAAAGGGATGAATTTCCAGTGGTTTTGAAGCGAATTGTTGTTCAGCGCTCTGAGACCCAAAGACAGTCAGTATCAAAATCAAAGAACCAACCAAGAAATTCATCTTTTTTTCGTCGGACTAGGGTCGTTTCGACTTATTATGAATTACTTTAACGTTTGTAACTGATTTCGACAAGTTTCTGACGAAAATATGGAAAATATATTTTTTTGAGGTTATGTACGGGGAGAAATCAAACCTGTCACTTTGTCTAACAACCATACGACTATTAATCTGCGGCCTACATGCACAAATATTTTTCCCGACATTTTTGAACATTCTTAAATCACGTTTTAAGAATTCTTAGATTTAAATTGTGAATATTTCACGAGATATAGATTTTTGAACATGAATATAACGGATTCGCCTACTGTGTGGCGCTAGTAGCTCGTTTCGTGCGTATAAAATCGTAAAATGGATAAAACGAAGCGATCTGCATCTCAGCCTCCTTGTAGCGTGGTAAAATGACGAATTTCCTTCTACAGTGCATTACCAGCGCCACCTAGCTGCCACATTTGCGATGTGTGGGTTTAATCTCCCATCTAGGGGATAACCTATGAACCCAAAAGTATAGGGCCATCCATAAAATACGTACTTCCTTAGGGGGAAGGGGCTTCGACGAAAGCGTTCGTTCCATTTATTTCAACATTTTTTCCGTTACATTTTTTCAAATGAAGGGGGAGGGGGGGGTCTAAAAATAGTCATTTTTTAAATACGTACTTTATGGATGGCCCCTATGTATTGTGTGAACGAATGTAGGATTTCTTCCTGGTAAAAAATCTCGGTGGTGGCGACATTCTTTAAGTCGAAGCTAAGATTATTTGCTTTCTAAAGATATCGTCCCTCGTTGTTTAAATGTTATAGTAAGGATCTTAGGTGCTAACAAACAATTCGTTCACTCAAACCATTCAAAATCGGCGCCTCTGGGCAGCAAGTCGTCATTAACACATCAACGTATGAATTTGCTTAATAAAATAAAATAACATTAACGTAACTTGTAATCATTTTGAATGTACTGAAAATCTCATTCCACTCAGCAATATATTTATCATATGCCGAATAAGCTTTTATTATAGTTTAAGTGATAAAAATAGACAAAAACAGACACAAGCTCATTCAACCAAGTGCACATAGCGAATATTAAATTTGCTAAGTTCAATCTGATCACCGAACTATTTGTTGGAAGTTTACCAAAACGATTAAGTGGTTGTCAGTCAATGTGAAACAACTAAAAAATGTTTGTTATCCCCAAATTTTGTAACTCTAATGAAAGAGATAAGTTGGAAAATGATGTCCATGATACAAAAAAGCTATTATCAGTACTTGTGATAACATAGAATGTTTGGCGCATTCAACGTCATCATGTTTATTGTAGCGAAAATTAAAATTCAGTTTGGTCGGTGCTGCCGTTTTAAAATAAGTTAATCAAAAGTTAGTTTACCTACCTAGAGAGGAAAATCGCCGTTTTCCTCCCACTCGGAATTAAGATATAGAAATCCTTTTCCAAACCTTTATATATGAAACTCTTTAATGTGCAAGAAACATTTTTTTAAATTTTGGACCCGTACGAAGTACAAAGGTCCTATACGTTTACCACAAACAATTTTATTGTGACATTGGTTAGATCGAGGCAGAGTGAGGGGGATGCGCTTAGTATCGTTTAGAGATGACGAATCATTTTTTTTCTAAATGGCTGCACCGATTACCCTAAACTTTTTCCCCTGAAAGGTACATATATGTCACATGATTCAAGTTCAAAGATGAGCAGAATCAGTCAAGTGGTTCCGGAGATATGATCGAAAAAGTGATCAAAAACATGGTTTTTCGAGGGGCGGTGAGACTTTTTCACAAAAATCTCAGCAAGTATAGCACGGAAATTGTTAATTATGGTGACAAATAAAAGCATTTGATCTCACAAAACTGGGAATTTTTTTTTTGTGGAAATCGGGTGGGTGGTGTGGGCACTGTGACCAATGGAATGGACGAAATTAAGTTACTTGCTTATCTAAATGATGTTTTCTTGTAACAAAAGTTATTTACTCGCTTCAATTTTCAAAAATTTTCTGTTGTTTTCTTGAAATTCCTGAAAATTTCCCGAAATTTCCTGAATTTTCCTGAAATTTCCCGAAATTTCCTGAATTTTCCTGAAATTAATCGAAATTTGACAGTTGACACTTGTAACGTTCTCCTAAGAAGGTGTATTATTGCCTTCGAAATTTCATGAATTTCCCAAGAATAGGCTCTGGTAGAAACTATGAAAAGTAATTTTTCACATCCCAGGAACGGAATAATTATCTCCCTTTGCTTTAAAAATTAACCATTCATAATCATCACAGTGCATTGTTAGCCCTTAAGATCATGTTGAAAAATATGAGCCGTTAAAGTTGCGATGTTTTGCGAGATAATAGATGAATCAGAATTCGGCATGGGTACGAAGGATATCGCATACTAATTTAGAGTGCGATGTTTTTTCAAGGCAATAATACACCTTCTTAGGAGAACATTACAAGTGTCAACTGTCAAATTTGCGGTGTATTTTAGAACAGAATCCTGCGTAAGTAGCAAATTATTCAAAATTATAGCTCACGTTGTATACTGTGAGATGAATCAGAATTCAAAAAGTTTGAGTATGAAGGTAGAAAGTTGCTATGAAAAATCTTTGCATTCCAAGTTCATTTGCGATGTTAATTCAGAGAAAATTTGTACCTTTCGTAAGAGTTATCCTCTCACAGTATATGAGCTATAATTTTGAATAATTTGTTATTTACGCAGGATTCTGTTCTAAAAAAACATCGCAAATTTGACATCTCACATTTTTACGACGTGCTCTTAACTAATAATTTTTGCTTCATCTATTGTTTTCCTGAATGAATTTTTTAAAAAAGTGAATAAGCTATACTTCCAAGAAACTTGCTGTTATCGCAAGATTCTACGCTGAAAAAACATCGCCGAAACATTTTACTCTGGCAAAACATCTAAAATTTCACAGCAAAGTTTTACTCTAACAAAATATCGCAAATTTAACAGCAAAGTTGACTCTAACAAAACATCGCAAATTTAACAGCAAAGTTGATTCTGACAAAACATCGCAAATTTAACAGCTCTCATTTTTGCGATGTACTCCTAAAGTTGTTCCGCATGCATGATTCTCTCTTCATCGATGACTGTTCTATCCCCCATTTTCATCGGGCTATCTACTACTATTCGATCATTTTTTTTTCTCGTTTGAAATGGCAATTCGCGTTCTGTCGCAATTTAGTTATAAGTTGATCCTATTCGTCTAATGTTTTTGATATGAACGTATTAGTTTGTACAGTACCAACCTGTCAAGTATGACATATTCCCGTTATCACCTGTATCACGGCATCGACTCAGTCTGGTTCAAAAGAAGACGTTGGTGTTGGATTTGGACGAGACTCTAATTCATTCACATCATGACGCAATGCCAAGAAATAGCGTGAAACCTGGTACGCCACACGATTTTACAGTGCAAGTAACTATCGACAGACATCCTGTACGATTTTTCGTTCATAAGCGTCCCCATGTGGATTTCTTCTTGAGTGTGGTAAGATCAACGGGAAGAATGAAGTAAAATTGGATTTACAGTTTTTGTTTTATTCGGATAAAGGTCTCACAATGGTACGACGTGGTCGTATTTACAGCAAGTATGGAAATATACGGTGCAGCTGTTGCAGATAAATTAGACAATGGCAGGAATATTCTGCGCAAAAGATACTATCGTCAACACTGCACTCCCGACTTTTCCTCATACACCAAAGACCTAACGGCTATCAATAACGACTTAAATAATGTAAGACATTGCAACTCAATTTTCTGTCATTTTTCTTTTCAAAAAAAAAATTGTTTCCCAGATTTTTATCATAGACAATTCACCGAATGCTTACCGATGCTTCCCCAATAATGCGATACCAATAAAATCTTGGTTTTCGGATCCCATGGATATTGCACTGCTATCGCTGCTGCCACTTTTAGATGCGCTACGATTTACAAATGATGTGAGATCGGTATTGTCGCGTAATTTACACTTCCATCGTTTATGGTAGCAGGTAAGTCAAGGAGATTTAATTTTTCAGAGATTTTAAGAAATGTAAATAACGTTTTAAAGCTACTCCGCGGAAGTAGTCCACGAAAACCTGATGAGTGATTCATATCATAAATCTTCCCTAGACTGTTGACCAGAGCCTATCATTTGGGAATTTTTTTATACTTTTTTGGGAAATTTTGATTTCAATCCCTCACAACGCTCATAACCGGTTGAAAACAATGCCATTGTGTTACATTATCCTATACGAGAAATATTCGTTCTACCCCTGTCTTGTTGAGCGCTAGGAGGGCCTTTACGAGGGTAGCCTAGTGCATATCTCAGCCATCACACTTCACAGAAAATACAAATTAGGGCCAAAATTAAGGTATTGGAGTCTAATGAAGATTGAAATTTAAAAATAAAAATTTTGCTGAGGAAACAATCCAAAATTTTGAATTTTCAACTTGTCTGGAAAGAGATGTCCTTCATCATAAAGTTTACTATTAAATTATTACTTGGAAATTTTTTATATTTTTTTGGGAAATTTTGGCAATTTTTTGGAAATTTTGGGAATTTTTGGGGGAAAAATTTGGGATTTGGGAATTTTGGGAAATGTTGGAGGGAATGACGATGAAAACAAATATTTCCCGGTGAATAAATTGCCCGTATGCGGTGGATATTTTCCCCAATCCAAATAAGGAAAAGGTTTTTAAAAGGAAAATTTCCTAAATTTCCTAAATAATTTCTCCTCAACTTGTCCTATACGTCCGACACAAAAAAAATGTTCTACCTTACAAAACAAAAGTGTCGCTGATCAGATTTGAACCGGTGACGCTGGGGAGCCCAAGCGAACATTCTTATTATGTGGAAAAATTCATATAAAATAAATTATGTCTCGTTGAAGGATATTTTTAGTCCCTCTCTTATATATGTGTATGTGCCAAAAAAGGGACAAAATGAAAATTTTTTTCCTTCGATCGGATTTGAACCGGTATCGCTTACAGGAGGCTTCAAGCAGCAATCATGTAAAGTTGTATCAAAATCGAGTTATGGTCGACTTTTTCGTCTAATCGAAAGGACAAATTAAAGACCTATTTTTGTGATAACATGTTCATTTTGTTTTTAGCGATTTTCTGGCTTGGAAGCTTTCGAAGAGCTTTTATTGTTTTTTTAGTACACTCTGTTTTCAAGTTATCTACGCTATTATAAAATTTTCTGATTTCACATTCGCAAAGGACAATCTGAGGACATATTTTTTAATTAGAAAATACAAGAGTCTGAACGTTCCTATGGTCATATTTAAATAGAGGTTTTAGTACCAGTCCAGGAAAATAGTCCTTTATAGTCTTGTTTGATGAAATGTTTTGAAAGGACGAATAAATTGAGGATAAATTTTTGCTGTACAAAAGTTTTTAGTACAAAACACCTTAAAATCTAGTAACGCACTTTTACACTACCGAAGTGTCACTAATTTCAAAGTTTCAAGAATTTAGGACAAACTGAGGACAAATTAATGACATCACCACTTTTGATCACATTTTTATCGTTTCCAAAAAATCGATTTTGAGCTTTTTGGCGTTTTAGTACATCTATTCTTCTTGTCGTTTTAGTACATCTATTTTTAGGTCGGTAAAATAAAAATCTTGATCGACGACTACACATTTGTAATAGGGACCTTCGCGTCGCGGTTTTTAAATTTTTCTTCTTCATTTCGTTCGAAACTCTCTCCATGATCATCATCATCAGACTTTATAGACCGTATATACCTTTTCGGTGTGGGTTCTTTACGCTGCAACCCGGTGGTCATGGATCAACCTCCTCCATACACTCCTACTGCCTGCCAAGGAGATGGTTTTTTCGCCCAGTGAACTTTCTGCGGATAATTTCATACTTTATCTGATATGAATATTTCACTCACATAGACGAAAGAGACTTAGGAAATGTACCTCTCGGTAATCTGTTTTACCCCTGAAGCAGATCACCCGCCGCCGAAAAAAAAAAAAACAAAAAAACCGCTAGGTGGACTTCTCTTAGACGCCAAGTAGTTTCAGTGCACAGTAGGTTTGGGGCAGGGAAATATAAATTGATTCAAAGTGTACCATGCACGTTGATTAAAGCGAGATAGACTACATCTGTATGTACTATATCTGTATCTAAGCTGCACAGTTTTTAGAATTAGCGAAAAACTCAATGTTTCAAGTTTTTTTAGATCTGTCAAAATTACGGAAGTACGAGACACGCGCTCATTAAAATTTAATTCTCTACAACTTTGCGTTTAGATGCAACTTTCTAACTGCTATACTTCTAGCTATTTGAGTCATCCCTCCCAGTTGTAGAATATTTTGAATAATTTGTTATTTACGCAGGATTCTGTACTAAAAAAAAAGATATGAGAATTCGTGACCAGCGCCGACCACCACAGCGCTGCGATCGACTTTTAGTACACCGTGTGGAACAAACTTCACTATTATTTTATCAATGTTATGTCAATACTGCCGTAATTTGCATAAGAAACTTAGTGAATACTTTTTGAGATAACAATAAAGTTCTCGCGAATGCATCTAGAAGCAACAAAAAAAGAGGTCTAAATGTACTAATCTTTAAGATAAGTTTGCCAACGACATTAATCTTTATTTGTGTTTGTTGGGATCTAAAGTCGGTATGTTATAATGACGTTTTAAACGTTAAAGCCATAAAGCAAACGAACAATTTATGGGCAGTTCTTAACGAAAGTAGATGGCACCACATTCTATGCACTTGACATTTGAAGTAGACTATAACTTTTTTGTTGTTATAGCAGGCCACAGCCCATTTATATTAGACTATAACTTTTTTGAGAATTTTGACATTTGGAGCAGATTATCTTTAGTTCATGATATCGACGTTACGAGGATAACAGATGTTTTTTTTTTTAATTTTTACAAACAGATGTCGCCCTTTGAGAATGGCCGATTAGGGAAAACGTGAAACATGTTTGTGTCGTTTATACTAATATATCTGACATAGATAAGTTGGTTTGCTCGTGCCAAGGTAGAACACACATGTGAATTACAGTTGATTTGTATGAGAGAGAATGTCAAAGATTTACATACAAAATTGATTCCATTCCCTCCCATATAACTCAGCTGTTTTTCTTTCGTCATACAAATTTTCCATGGCATAATACATTCCCACACGATTCCTATACGATTCTTAAGGGAATGTGTTCACTTATCCCTGACTGGCGTATATCATAATGTTATGTCATCGTATCAGCTATATCACTCTATAATGCCAATGACGTTTAGTCTATCCTATAATCCAAAGTCTACGAGATAGTTCTGAAAAAGTAGATCACGTGTCATATGAAAGAGCAAGGTCTTTTGTTTAAACTTCAGTCAGGCTTTAGGGAGAACTTTAGTACGACGTCAGCCCTCCTCAGGGTGACCACGGTAACACGGTCTAACATGAGCAAAAACGTTGCCAAAACCCTTTCCGAAAGCCTTCGACTCAGTCGCTCATGACCTGCTTCTCCACAAACTGTCGCTGTATTTTGGTTTCTTACGCAGTACTATATAACTTATGAGAAGCTATCTATCAGACCGATACCAATCTGTATCCGTGAACGGATTTCGATCGCGAATGTTAGGCGTCAGTTGCGGTGTACCACAAGGGTCTGTATTAGGGCCTGTACTCTTATCTGCCTTTATAAATGACTCCCACGAAAACATCAAACACTCTAAAAGCCATCTGTTCGCAGACGACTTCCAGATATATAGAGCGGTACTTACATTTCTTAAAGGTAGACCTCTCTGCCATCATGTCGTGGACAGATGCGAATGGTATACTGTTGAATACGAGTAAGACGAAAGCGTCTGTGTTCCCAGAGAACAGTTGGTCTAACTACATCTCGGAGTAATATAGATGGCCATACAATTACGTATGAAAAAACTGTGAGGAATCTCGGTCTGACACTAATTGGAACACTTAGCTGGGAACAACAAGCATGTACTGCTTCCGCTAAGGCATTTGCGGGACAAACTACTTCGTAGCATGTGGCCAGTCGCTCGCCTTGCCCCACTGAAAACGCGGAAACTGTTGGTAAAGTCGCTTCTATTGCCGCAACTGACATATTGTTGTCCAGTACTTGGAGATTTATCTGAGTCAGTCAAAAAAATTCTTGATAGGCCGTTCAATCGGGCACTTCGGCATCTGGTTTTCGGGATTCGCTCCTAGGAAAGGATCTGTTCACCTACCACGATTACCTGAACTCATCTTTTCTGCACAAGGTCATTGTCGAGCCTATCAATCAATAATCTACGATTTCGAAAAATTTATTCTAGGACAATAATTGGTGTGAAGTACGTGTTTCATTCTACTTAATATCAAATTATTGTATTAGAATAAATCAAAAATATCTTAGATCAAACGTCATTGGCATTACAACCCAGCGAACAATGAGGTGTATGGGGCCATTCAAATAGTGCACACGGTTTTTTGGGGAGGAGGTTTGAGAAAAATGTGCGCTCCATACATTTCGATTTTTTTATGTATTTTTGCTTGCAAGGAGGGAGGAGCGCTCGCACTATTTGAATGGACCTTAATAATAAAAATGGCGCTGTATTCTGCGTGAAACAATGTCAAACCACATGTAATGTAATTGCATGCGAGTAATGAATTCCGATTCTATTCGGAATTAGAATTAAGTTCACTGGCAAAGAGTGAGATAGATAGATGTTACGATGACACATGATATTAATGATATACGCTGATACAACTGCGTGAAATTTGACTCCTGCGTCCTGCGTAACCAACTTATCATTTTTCTTATATTTGATCAACAAATTATGGGTGGTAATAAACTGATAGAAAAATTATTCATTTTTACCGAACCGAAAAGATTTTTTTTTATATAAATTCTTTATTGAGACGAAAATTTACAATGTTATTCAATGTTTGAGTGTTGAACCGAAAAGAAAATTACCGGAATTAAATGTAATTTTACCGGAACAAAGTGATTGAAATAAAATTCGAAACTACTTGGTGCTAAAGTAATTGATCGGCCAAAAATTCAATTGACAGATTTAAAATGATAAATTACCGACTACTGAATGTTTTTGATTGACCAAAATTGATCGGAAAATAATTTGTTTTGACTGAACGAAAGTGAAAGAACAATTTTTGTTATCCACCTAGATTTTCACAGCATTTTGTAAAAGGGAATACCCCAAAGTTTTGCTTTCCAGCTAGGTTTTCGTGACATTTCGTAAAGGGGAGAATTCCCTAGTTTTGTTATCCACCTAGGTTTTCGTGACATTTCGTAAAGAGGAAAATTCCTTAGTTTTGTTATCCACCTACGTTTTCGTGACATTTCGTAAAGAGGAAAATTCCCTAGTCTTCTTATCCACCTAGTTTTACGTGACATTTCGTAAAAGGGAGAATTCCCTAGTTTCGTTATCCACCTACGTTTTCGTGACATTTCGTAAAAGGGAGAATTCCCTAGTTTCGATATCCACCTTGGTTTCCGGGACATTTTGTAAAAGGAAAAATTTAATTTAATTTCGGTAATTTTTTTTTCTGGTCGATCAATTACATTTACTGTCGGTAAAAGTCATTTTATTTTCGGTATTTCCTATTTGTTGTACTTGCAGAATAATTGATCCCACAAATTATCTGAGATAAACAAAATTCCATTGATTTATTTAAATATTTGACGTTTAAAACGTCATTTTGACAGTTGGAATAGACTGTTGATTACGTCAGACTCATTTGATACTTAAAAGTACTTTCGACTTTTGAAATTAGAGTCCGTAGGGGAGATCGACCTTAACAAATCTGCCCGTTGAGAGCGATTGCTCAAGCTGACTTTACAAATCGATGTGTATGTCGGTGCACGATCTAACTTTCACCTAATATAAAACGTAATTCAAAATCTGATAATTTACTAAGCATTCAAGTTGAAAGATCATTCACAACATCTGGTTTTTCGTCGGCTACTTCAAAGTAAAATAAGTTCTGACTTGCGTAGAGGTAATCGTTGTTTCTTTTTGTCACTGTTTCAGAATAACACATTCAACTATAATTTGGTGCTGTGTGACGTAAAGCGAATTTTTCATTTTTAGTTTTACATTTAATTGTTAAAATCAAATTAATTTATTGAAAATTTGTAATAAATTAAAACTTACATTTAAATGAAAGAAATTACAATGTGGATGGGTGAACGATTTTTGTTTGCGTCTATTATCCATTAGAGGTTGATTCATCATATTAATTTAATTAAGTCATCTAATGAAGAGAAAAACAAACTGTTAGCGTTACCTCGATGATTTTTCCTACAAAATTTTACAAGACTTAGATAGTTTTTATTGTATAATTTGAACCACAAGAGCGATTCAACCTTTTTTTTGTTAACCATAGCGACTCGACTTTTTCCTCATTTGTAAATAAAGCAAACTCAAGTTTAATAAAATAAAATTATCAAATAGTTTAAGAAAATGCAAAAATTTTATCATCGTTTTTGTTCGAAATTGAATAGAATCACCAAGTAATGTGATCGATTACAAATTTTTTTTGTATGTAAATGATTATCCCATTTAAGGGAGTTTTCGGGGGGGGGGGGGAGGTAGTTACAAGAAATTTTCGGCTTGAAAAAATGCACATTGGTCGATTTTAATTTGATGGCAACACTGAAAAAACTTGACTTACTGTCATTAAACTTTTTCCTAGTGGTGGCGCTGAAATCGTAAAAGAATATGAAACTCTGGGAACGGCTAGAGCATCGAAAGTAATGGTTGCGCAGTCATGTCTTTCTGAAAATATGTAAAACTTAACTAGTTTTTTGTTTGTGGCAAGGGGAAATAAAACCTGTGCGATTGATTTTGTTATTTTTAGTTTTTGGTTACTGAGATGAAACTCTTGAAATACACGACAAGTCTCGATCAACGCACAGCCCACCACTACCATTCGCATAGGTTGTGGGATAGTCTAACTTTGCCTACAGATAGCAATGCGAAAGTGACAGATGCGATAGATTCGGAATTTTTCTCATACGGCAACACCAAATTTCATTCATTACTATCGATTTATGAATGAAATTCGGGGTTGCCTAATTCGAAAAACTTTTTTCGCGTTGCTATGTGTAAATCTACAGTAAAACTTCACAGTATTTGTCGCTGTTGACGTTGGAGCATTTATGCCTATTTGGCGAAAAACTTCATGACATTTAACGAAGTCCGTAGCAAATTTCACGAAGTTTGCCGCCTTTTAATTATAGAGTTGTGCGTCAGGGACGTGACAGTCTTTTGTTTTGATCTTTACAAGTAAGAACGCGTTCAGGAACTAAAAATGTTTCACTGAGTCGCTCAGTTAATGCTGTCAAGTTTCACTTTGAGGTTAGATTCTTCTAGTTTAGGTCGTGAAGATAGTGAGAAATGTTTTGTTGTTATTTTTTGTATTGAACAAAATTAACAATTTTCTGCGAAATTTATTGTCATTGCTGTATAACGTGACGAATAATTGAAAACAAGGAAACTTAATCGATTTTGTTACCGAAATATGTAAAAAATAATTTTGTTTTGTGTTTGTTTGTTCGGGTAATTTTTCATGTGGAAGTGAATCGTTTCTGAACGACAAACGTCAGAACCCTGTCATGAAATTCACTGAGTGATAAGTTTAACTGAACATTTTAGTTCCTGAATGCTCTCTAATACTCAACATGAAGTCAGCTACAGTTGCGACAAAAGCTAATTTCATTGCAAGAAAATCAGCTTTTTGACTTTTCAGTGAAGCCAGCTGCTTTTGGTAAATTGCAATGAAGTTAGCCTCGGTCGTAACTGCAGCTTACTTCACGTTGAGTATTATTTGTAAAGGTCAAAAGAAAACATAAGCTTCGCGGACCCGTACGAATCCCGTTGCAAGGATTCCCATCGCATGTATTTCCGTTGTATTAAATTACTGATTATGCATATTCATCTCTATTGGAAATTGCCGAAATGACAATATTGAAAACCCCGTACGAAGAAGCATTGTAGAAAATTCGTTTTGGGCCTGCCTCGGACCCATATTTGGGAATCCTCTGACCCATATTTCCATGGACAAAAATGTTCCACAATGTCAAAAAATCGAATTTTTTATGTACGTACTTTATGGATGGCCCCTAAGCGAACATAACCTTGCGTTTAATTAGTTGATGTTGATGACTGCTTCTGAAGCAACAAACCAAAAATCCGGAAACCTGCATTTAAGACATTACGAGAAGCGCTCACTGTCACATTTTCCATTTCCATCATTACGTCAACGAATGATTTTCCCAATTTTTTTTCCGACTTCTATAAATCTTCACTTTGTGCGCTTCTATTTTGAATATTTTGTGCGAAATATATATGCGAAAGTTACGTTACGTTTCCGTTATGGATAATATTTGGAAGCAAACAATATAATTTGTGGCGCCACCTTCATTAAAAACTTCTAAACTGGAGCGGTGTTAGACCCGTGAGCCGGTCTAACTTTTTTTGTTGAATGAAGCGGCGGCGCAAGAGAAGCTGATGTTTTTAGGTCGACGGTTGGCGCAAAATGATGAAAAATCACATTTTTTAGTGATCGGCGCGGCGCATGGGTCTGAGCCACGAGGTCAAGTGAAGTTAAAAATCACATTTTTTAGTAATCGACGCGGCACTTGGTTTGTCACCTGGCTGTTGAAAAGGGTCAAATTTTGCACTAAGAGTGAAGTTGGATGCAAGTTTCAATTTTCATTCCTGAATTCGTTTACGTTTGCTTCCATGATTGAAATTGTACGAGTGCAACTAACTTCACAGCAAATGTAAACGATTTTATGAATGAAAAGTAAACTTACAACAAACTTCACTCTGAATGTAGAATTTGACGTTTCTCAACAACCAGACGACAGCCCTGTGGTCATAGCGGTCTAAGGGTTCATTTTGAGGGACTAAGTGTAACGAATGTACTATATTTTAGGATGTTGCCAACGTATAGCATTGCGAAATCGGATTAATTAAACTTTGCAAAGACATTACGTCGAAATATTTTTATTGAATGAAAAAAATCCTCTAACCTTTGCAGATTTTGTCATTAATTCAAGTCGAGTTTTTCGTGCAAATGTGTTGAAACTCATACATTTGTGTTCAAAGCAATGTTTTCAGATATGAAGTCGACGTGCACCAACTAGAGAGACGACTATAAAATGCATATTACCGTTTGTACTATTCAGCGCCATCTGTTTTCATTTCTTCAGCATCAACTTAAATCTGTAGTGTAAATACATTAGAAAAACAGACATTTTTCTTTCACCGTAGTGTAATCTATTATTATTTAGAGATTTATATTAAATTGCAGCAACTCGTTTTATTGAGAACTTAACACCATTTTTTCAAAATATTATACAACTTTCCAACGGCTTGTTAACACAGACACTGGCTTCAATTTAAAGATAAAATAAATCCAGATCGATAAAAAGATGAAAGGTTTTGTCATTGGTGGCACTTCGCATTAGTTTCGAATCACCATGAAAGGACCAACCGGCGTGTCTGTCTCCTAATACATTGTAGGTTCACATCCAGTTGATAATAAAATGTTTGAATTCAAACGGTAAAACGATTGATTGATTTTACCGATCACTGTATAAAGACATTAACTCATAAACAATAATTAAAATATTTGATTGAAAAAAAGAAAAAGAAAAATTAAGGACAACAAAACAATTATTTTAAGTAAAAATTATAAGATGAAAAAATAAAAAGAAATGTTTGAATAAAATAAAATTTTAGAATTGCCACGAGGCCCGAGTCAAAAAAAATATTAATTGTTAGTTTAAAACTGAAATCATTAATAAAAGATTGTAAAAATTATTAGCATTTTTGGATTGTTTTTGTAACTTTATTTTTGTCGTCGATGAAAAACAATGTAAATAAAAACAAAAGTTTTAAGTTAAGTTTAACGAGTGTTTCATTACCATTTTCCTTAAAGACTGTCACAAACGACTAGAGATGAGCGGGTTGCCCGAAACTTCGAAAAACCCAACCCGAACCCGAATTGTTTTTTTCGAGTTCATGGGTTTCGGGTTTCGAAAATTTTAATCGGGTCGGGTTCGGTCCGCGCCGGGTTTGCAAACAGTTCGGGTTTCGGATTTTGTCGAGTCTGGTTCGGTCCGGGTCGGGTTGTTGTATCATTTTATTCGGGTCCCGATCCTCTACTGACTTTTTATATATTTCAAAACTCGTCTTACTTTTATCATCTTACATTACACGAATTTTGTTTTAGTCTAAGGTCCGTGAAGAATACAGCCTTCAAGTCTTGAAATAATTTTTGTATCGAAGTAATTTGGGTTGTGAGTTTCGAAAAACTTGAGTGTCTGGTTCGGTCCGGGTCGGGTTTTGAAACAGTTCCGGGTTTCAGGTTTCGAAAAATTTTATCGCACGAATCAACGAAAGAATTTGAGGGAATGCCAAAGTGTTTCAGTTCCGAAGCATGTGCACATTTATTTGCTGTCTTTATATCCCCTCAAATTCGCCGATTGCGGTTTACCAAAACTACACAGAAAGCTGCGCCATGTGATTGACTTCATTGATCTGAATGTAGAGGATAGGCTATAAGTATTGGGTGATTTTAATATGAGTGATGTTCTGTGGTCGACAGTGTCTCCTGAAGACCCTATGGATCGGCCCAGATAATGTCTCTCCTTTGTTTTTGAAGAACGCCTCGAAAAATCTTACATTTCCACTACAATATCATGGGCGCGCGATAGCGATGCGCCCGTGACGCAAGTCCCCGCACGATCAAAAAAATAGGAACCACAGCTAAGTTTTGACTTTTTTCCTTTGCGTCGTACCCCCCTGAGAACTAGTTTTTCGGATTTTACGTAAAATGTTGATTGAAATCGATCTTTTGATCATTAAAATCGGTCCAGTGGATCCGAAGATATGACCTTAAGAAAATCTACAAAATGTGCTATTTCATAGAAGCCAAAGTTAATGGAAACATCCTACGTTATTTAGTTAGTTAGTGTGTTAGTTAGTTCCAGAGCCATTTGTATGAATACCGACTTTTTTGGCTCGTGCTCGAAAACGGCTCGATAACTTTTCTTGAAATTTTGCAGAGACCTTCGGGTGGGCATTCTGCGCCATATGAGATTTTGAAGGCGTCATATAAAGCCCATATAAAGTGTGTATTCAAGAGTGTATTCAAAGTATGGGTCAAATATGAGCAAAATTTTTGGACTGTGTTAGGATGGAGATAGATGTTTGGTGTCAAAGGAAAAGTTGATGGGTTGGGTGTGTAGTGTGTCAGGGTGACCAACAAAATGGCCGACGGTGGTATGGGACAAACTTAGGTGGAAAATTAAATTTTTGTTCTGAATTTTTTTTTTGTTGGAGATAGATGTTTGGTGTCAAAGGCAGGCATCCTGAGTAACGCTATTTGTAACTTTACGGGTTTTTGTAACCTTTACAACTGTAACGAAAAGATAAAGTTACAATGAATAACGTTTCCTAATGTTACGACAAACATAACGTTATATTTCAGCGTGTAACGATTTGTAAAAACTGAAGGAAAAAGCGGAACTAAATTAAATTGTTTGTTCCATGGACCAGAGCTGTCGCAGCTGACATGTTTTCTTTGTTCCACACATTGTTTTTGTTGTTTGATTTAATATTTCAGTAATATTTGTAGCGTTACTCCGACAAAAATGCAATTGTAACGTTACGAGTTGTAACGAAACAATAAAAAGTTCCGAATATTAACGTTACATAATGGAACTTTTAGAATAAAGTTATGACGTTACGGATGCCTATTCAAAGGAAAAGTTATTGGGTTGGGCGTGTAGTGTGTCAGGATGACCAACAAAATGGTCGACGGTTTTTTTTTACATTTTTTTTGTTGAAGATTGATGTTTCGTGTCAAAAGAATTTTTTTTTCGTTGAAAACTTTTTTTCGCTGAATTTTTTTTTTTCGCTAAAACGATTTTTCCGTGAGATTTTTTTTTTGCTGAAATTTTTTTGGCCGAAAATTTATTTGGTCGTAAATTTTTTTCGCTGAAAATTTTTTTTGCCAAATTTTTTTTTCGCTGATTTGTCATCAGTTGTTTTGGAAGACTTGCGTCACGTTTCCCTTTTAAAACGGGGTTTTGTTGTGATATTTTCAACTTGTTAAAGCAAATTCCCGGATCGGTGGAAAGAATCCTACGTTGTGCCGATATTCAAGAGTGGCTCAAGATCAGACGTCGAGTGCTGTAGAGGCATTGCGGTTCTTCCTACCTTTGGTAAGTTTTTCAAATCAATCGTGTGTGAATTTCTGACTTCCGAGCTTAGCAAAAAAGTAACAACGTTTACACAACACGGTTTTATGAGAGGTCGATCCATATTAGTTAGGTTTTTTTTTCGGGGTCGACCAACTTAGTTCAATTTGTAAGCCATGCAATTCGCGTGATTGAATCTGGTGGTCAAGTAGATGTCATGTACGCAGATATTCGAAAGGCGTTTGATAGTGTACATACAACGTGATGCGTTGATTACCAAGCTTAGAGAGCTGGGAATCCATTCATCTTTGCTAGTGTGGATAAATTAGTACCTGCGCGATCGTACACAGTACGTGAAGTTAATGGTTTGGGAGTCTAGGACTTTCGCAGTTAGATCAGGTGTACCCCAGGGGAGTCTCCTTGGACCTTTTTTGTTTTTATTGTTTTTCAACGACGTTACCAAAGTCATAAAGTCGGCCAAATTTTCTTTGTACGCAGACGATTTGAAGCTTCACAAAATAATTAAGTCTGTTCGCGATTGTAATCCTCTTCAGAGAGACATAATAGCTCTCCGGCTATGGTGTAAGTTCAGTGGACTTGAGTTGAGTATAGGTAAATGTAAAGTGACGTTGTCGTAAATGTAAATGTGTAAATGTAAATATTGACGCACACAACATTATTTATAAACTTGACGTTTGTGTTCATCTTCGCACCTTAAGAAATTATAATTTCATCCGTCTGTCTGTCAACACGATAACTCG
>WJQU01003215.1:0-18391 GCA_029228625.1 Pseudolycoriella hygida
CAGTTCGAATCAAAAGATGTAAACATGTTTTGAATTTTATGAAGAATGTTAACATTTCCCGCACCTCCCGGTTAACGCTGTGATGTCCCTTTTTCTCTCTCCTTCTTTCTCTCTTATAAATTTTCCTTATTTTTTTTTTGTCTTTTTGTTTTGTTTTATATTTTTTTTTACTTTAAAATTGATAAAGAGGTTTTTAAATAGCCATTTTTGCCTCAGTTTGATACTTTCGAATTGATACTTGTTGTCCGTTCGGGAAGCAATGAAATATATTTAATTCTCTATGAAGTAATGAACGGTAGATAGTCGATGAGAAATATTTGATTAACCACGACAAATTATATGTATAAAATCTTTGTAAACCAGGAAAAAAAATACAATAAAGGCTAATCGATCATTTAAAAAAAAAATTTATTCCATTTATTCCAAAAAAATATAAAATTTAATCTCAAGGTAGTTAAAATGCTTTATAATTTGTGCAAACGTATTTTTTAACTTATTTGTCCAACTTGTGATGTGTTTGGTTCAGATATTTCGCAAAAACAACAAAACAATTTTGGGAATAAATCGAATAAAAGAATAAATGGAATAAATGAAGTGCGTCACCCCTCGGATTTGTGTCATCCCGTCCAATTCTAGAAGTGGCCATTTACCAGGGTTGGACGATTTTTCCTCAAAATCCTGAAACACGTGTTCTCTAAAATTTCATTTTCTACAACTTTGCCTTTTTTACCACTGACCTGATTTCTACTAAAATCATTTTTCCAGTTTTAGGAGTCAAATGCTTTCAGCTAGGGGTCGGAACGGATCAGATAAATCCGATCGGATATCGGACTTGTCTGATCCGTCATTGATCCGATCTGATTTAATCCGAAAAGATTTGATCCGAAATTATCCGAAACCGAAAATATCCCATTTTCAATTATCTGATCTGATCTGATCCGTCCCACAGATTTGCATTATCCGATCCGAAGAACCGAAATTTATCCGAAAAATTAAGAATTACATTAAAAGTTAATGAATAAAGGAATGATATAAGATCTAACCAAAAAAGATGCGGAAATAAGCATCTGATGACATCAGCAGTCTTCACATCGAATCATCATTCAAAAACGCCCCTCGTGGTTTTCATTTTATTTTGATAAAATGGATGTTTTTGAGATATAAATTGTTCTACGACGTATTTAGGATATCAATATATTTTTTTTTAATTCAATTCTAGTTTTAAACATTTGAATTCTTCCCTCAACGGAACAAGCAAGTAGTGTGCTTTGTCAATATGTCAAAATGACGAACGAAAAATAACTAAGAACAAAAAAACTACCTGCAACAATAAATAAGTACTTGCAGAAAGCAACAAACAGTGGAAATAAATACCTACTAAAACAACTATATCAAATTTAACTACTGACATAAGGCTAAATGTCGGTTCAAAAATTGTGAGAAAAGCGGGGTCGAGGGGCGGCAGCCCCGCATAAGGAAGTAAAGAGGGAGTATCCCCCATTTGCAAGATATAAGGGGTATAGGCTTGATTGATGGGGTACCTGCAATGCCACAGGCACGGGGTTTGGGGGCAGAGCCGCCTTTAATTAAAAAAAATACTTCTCATTGCAACATAATGATAGAGTTAATATGGTGCGGAGCTATTGTTGTATTTCAGTCATTAAAGTAGGTACTTATTTATGTAGTAGTTGTGGTGGTAGTGTTGGTAGCTGTTTATGATGGTTGTATATTTCGGACGTCATTCCGACATAGAGCCGTGTGCTTTAATCAAACAGAAGGTTTGGTTAGCCTATATAAATAACTAAAACAAATTCTCAATTTCAACTATTTTATCTTTTATCTCCAAAAGGTTAAAGCCATAGTATAAAAATGAGAACTTGTCATAGTTTGAGAATCATTCTGTGACCATGACCACTGGGGCCGATTGCGATTTACACATGACCTAACCCTACTCAAGTCACGCAAAAGTTGTGCAAAACATTGACCCGAATGTCTATTTCGCTTCTTTTTCCATTACTGAATAATCCTCTAGAACGCTCCAGGAATGAGTTTAGGGGTCGCGCAAAGCTTGTGAAGACTGTATGACACGCATGAAAATCCAACATGAAATCAGCAACATTTCGTTCTATCCAGATTTTTTTAAGAATTGTTAATGGCTTTTGAATATCTGTATTCACAACAGCTTCATTATCTCGTCAGTGGATGATTGCAACGACGATGAGTTGTTGTCACATTACATAATAAAACGATCGAGCTCGTGACTGCACCCATTCCTCTTCAGAATTCGATAGGTATTTGCGACAACCGCTATTAGCTAAAGCGGTTTGTCTCCTAGATTGTTGGACAAGTATATAATAGGAATTTACTTTCCTGTGCAAAATCACATTAAAGGTATTGCCGATACAAGGCAGCTATGCAGCTGGAGAGCGCGACTTGTTGAATGCCAGTCGAGGAGTGCCACCATCGAGGATTGGACAGGACAGGACAGGACAGGACAATTACGGTAGTAATATGCTTAAAGTGTACTTAAAGAAAACGAAAAGCCAGCGTGTTTCATGTATTGACTTATTTATTTATTTTTTTTTGAGCTGAATTCAAAATTGAGCTTGAAATCTAATAAAATTTCAAATTTGAAGAATTGACAATGAGTTATGGGCGTATTCTTTGATTGAAAAATATTCAAAGTTATCTATGCCCTTGTCAATTTACGTATATAAGTCCAAGACTTCCTCTTTAAGAGGGCCGCGAATTGGCTCGAAAGTCCGTCGGCTCTAACGCAAATCTTTTTTAATTATTTTATAACATATTTTTTAACTTGTTATTGTCATCATTTTGGACTATGGAAGTAATAGTTTGGTCAAGTAGCTTGAAAAAACAAACTTTTCAAATGTAATTTCAAATATTATTTTATATTTATTTCAATTATTAAAAGCTGCAAAAATATCGGATCAATCGGATCAGTTCAGATAAATTCGGATCAGATCAAATCGGATCGCATCGAATCGGATAATCATTAGAAACGGATCAGATCAGATCAGGTAAATTTAAAAGAAAAATCAATCGGATCAGATCGGATCGGATATTACCGTTTTCGGATACGGATCAATCCGAACCTGATCCGTTCCGAGTCCTAGACACCAAAATGATCAATTTCGGTGCTATACTTGCTGACATATTCGCGAAAAAGTTTTACCGACTCTCCAAAATGCATGTCCGATCCCCACTTCTTCAACCACATCTCTGAAACTACTTGACCGTTTTGGCTGATCTTCGAACTTGAAACATGGGAGGCATGTACCTTTCAGGGAAAAAAAGTTTAGGCTGATCGGTTGAGCCGTTTGGATGATAAAGTGGAGACGGACGGACAGACAGACGAACATTTTTTTTATTGTTGATTCGTCATATTAAGACGATAATAAATGTATCCCCCAACTCCCACCTCGATCTATTATAATACAAGGGGTATAATCAAGTAATTATAGTCGAGGTTGGTAAAAGTTCGAGGAACGTGAGCCCCGAGAATTTTTACCCACCGAGAATATAATTACGCGATTGTTCCCCTTGTATTATACGATAGCTTATCACATTTGAGTCTATAATTGCCAATTATGCACAAAAAAAAATAACTACAAAAATAACATAAATCAAAAATTTCGTATAAAAACATCGAATTTGTTGCAAAAAATTTCGTTTGATTGATTTTTCGATTTAGTATGCGGTTGTCATAACAACACACGTTTTATTCTCATTTTTGAAAGAACCGGGTTATAATAGCGTCATTACAACCCTACTTTTAACAAAAAAGTCGACTATAATAGGCCGATTATAGCCCTATTATTATGGTAATAATTGGCTTATTATAGGCTCGAACGTGATAAAATTGTTTGTAGTAAACGTATAGGACCTTTGTACTTCGTATAGGTCCAATAAAAAAAACCTTTTTGCATTAAAATTTTGTAGAAATACAACAACGAAGATCTGTAGATCCTTTGTTTCATCCCGTTCATTACGTAAATCAGTTGAAACTTCCAGTTCCCACTAGGAACCTGTTTAGACACTTGAATACTTAAATAAAAACCTAAACTTACTTGCGAATATCGTACAGGTAAAACGGATGTCAATTAAATTAAAAAAATCGCTAACACCTTGAAAGCTTCTACAGAAAAAAACTGTGCCTCGAATTGTGCAAATATGTGAGGATTTTAAAAATTCGCTTGCATGTTTTAGGTTAGTATTTCGGTTATCATTTAAAGTCAGTATTGAAATTGTTCCTCACTGTTGCAAAAAATGGTATGTTACAAATGCACGAATTCAATGTCAACTCTAATAGTTCTCTTTCTCAATTTTGCCATAGATCAAACTTGTGATGTTGGTATATGGTTCAAAGAAACACCTACAATTTTTGTTCAATGAAACGTTCACAAATTATGTTAACGAATCGCGTGTCTGAAATCGAACAAAAAAAATAATTCAAAATTAAAACAAAAACAAAAGCAATTAAATGCCTCACAAATTTCACCATTATGCCAAGGTACAAGTAAATTACAATTTATCATATTGTGTTATTTTACTGAACTTTAAATAAAACCATTTTTTTGCTCCAAATTCGTGTTGCTATTTAGTTTATCACAGTTTATTTATTACACAAAAAATTGGGTTGATTCATGTAAAAAAAAATAGTTAAGTAATTCAGGCGCATTCACCAGTCTCTATCATCATTTAGAGTTTGTTCGATCACATTTTTTTTTAGATTTTTCAAAATAAATGCAAAACGCTTATAACGAAACGTTATAAATTGTCGGAACCGTACAATGCTAGAGCTCTGGAAATTCTCATTTACGATGTCTATTAATTAATCTGTGTATTAATTCATATGGACATAGATAAACGCTTTATAATTCTTTAATTATAGACTGACACAATATAGTTTTTTGCATGACAAATTACTCAATTTATTATTTATATATGCTGTGCGGTGTTCTTAAATACTCGGCCGAGTATATGTAAAGCATAAACACCTGTCATCTAAACGTAGTAAATTTATTTATTGCATATAAAAAATGGTTATAGGCAAATGGAATGAGTTTTTGCTTATAATTTGCCTATCGTAGATCAGTGATTTTATTGTTTATTTAGATGTCACGTATGGTGCGATTTATTGCTTGTTTGGTATGCAACAAAATATTGTTCTATTAATTCACTTCAATTAAAAATTTTATTGCTTCTTCAACTTAAACTTTAAATTGGATTTTCAAATTAAATACAGCATTCATGACGGTTCGCTTGCTCGCGCTCGCACCAACCCATATCACTGTAACCAGAGTTCCAATTTAGTGAATTATAACATCCGAGACATTCATAAAGGACATCGGTAATTCAGTGTTGCTGCACATGTTTGAAATAATGGCATATACTACATAACTAATATGAAATATAGGTGTCGAACGTGTCTGAAACTTTGAAAATGATGTCCCGTTGGCATCACTGAAGCTTCACATTTGAAAACACTGAATTGCAGTCATCCTTTGTGGATGTCGCTACAAATACAGTCAGTTGAACAAATCAAAGGCATCTAACTTCAAATGCTCCCCACGTAAATTGTTCTACTCTGTATTTTTACAATAATGACATGGCGGGATGGATTACACCTGTTCACTTAGTTAAACTTTTACCAATTAATGAGGAAAAATGCTGAAGTTTGGCTGAGGACAACACGAAGAAGTCCATTTTAGCGTCTGTTGTTTGTGAATGTGATGCTATCTGTGATACAGAATCGGCACGTCGGACCATTTTTTTTGCATTGGTAGTGTGAGTCTCTCTCCCCCTGCCGCGTTAGGCATAAATGCCGTATTGCAGATTTTTTAGATTCATCAGTTTGGGACGATCACATACATGATCTTCATACACAAATCTGTCGATCCTTTGTTTCCTTCCCGGTCATCATTTAAATCATGGCAACCTTCCTGGCGCCGTTAGGAATCTTTCCAGGGTGACAGATCCCAATGAAGATTGTACCACATAGTCTTCCAGAACTCTTCGCCTCAATTGAAGGAACTTAGGGCAATCACAAGTGTATGACAGTCTTCTATTCCTGTTCACAGCGACATTTATGAGTCGCCGAGAGCCTCAACTTGTATAGGTGTCGATTCAGCCCACAATTTCCGGTAATCGCTCCTACCACCGTCCCAGGGCCTATTTTTGAGAAAAATTTTGAGAAAATTTGAGAAAGTTTGTGAAAATTTGAGAAAATTTAAGAAAATTTTCTCAAGTTTTCTCAAATTTACTTAAAATTTCTAAAAAATTTTCTGAAAATTTATAAAAATTTTTAAGCATTTTTGATGAGTTTTACTCGAAAAATTGTTCAAACCACCTATTTTAGATGTTTTCGGGCACTATTAGAACTATTAACATAAGTACTAAGGGCTGAATTTTCAGCCATCCGTTCATGCATGGTTTCTTGTGGTTTCTTTCATCTGCACGACCTCTAATATGGTTCAGAATACACTTTACGTCGATTCTTATTAATTTTACGTTTACGCTTACTTACTTACTTTTACTTTTTACACTTTTAACTTGTTTGAACGTATTTTTCATTTAAATAAAATTCGAGGAAATTTGAGAAAATTCGAGAAAATTTGAGAAAATTTGAAAAAAAAATTCTCAAAAATACCCTCCTAATGAGATTCCGGTCCATCCCGAGCTGGTCTTTGGCCCCCTTAACACGCCTTCCAGCGTTCCGCGTGTTTCCGTTCCACCCAGTCCTTAAGCGCTTTAATGCACAGCGATTGGGGTACCGGCAAGCGCGGTTCAAGTCGCTAGCTCATCTGCTCTATTATTCCATTCCAACCCAAGAAAGTCCAGGTGACCAGACCAGACTCGTCAGATTGTTTAGACCCATTATGTTCAGGTAATCTATACACTCTTTTACCTAAAAGTCGTGATTGGTGACACGATTGTTCTAATCGCTTTTATACTGTCGAAACATACAATGAAGTCTTTCCCGTGTGTTCCAGTAGATAGTACTTCATGAGCCCCCATTAGCGCTCCAAAGATTTCTGCCTGTGGAACGTTAGCAAATCAACCCCAATGGAAAGATTTGCCCTCTCCGGTCTCTGGAGCGTACGCCCGGTTCCTGCTCCCTCTAAAGTATTAGATCCATCAGTGAATCTGAACATACCACTTCCGTATACTTGGCGTCAAATCGCCTCCCGGTGCCATCCTATAGAGGGCATGGCAAAAATCGGGTCTGAAACCACGTTACGTATTTTGCCATGTCCGTTTCGGAAATTCGGTGTTCACAAGCCGTTTTGCGCCAACCTGTCTGCCGTAGCGAAAGCACTAGTATGGACTATCAGGTCTGCAGATGGCACATTCAGCACTGTCTCCATTGCTGAGGTGCAGAGCCTATTATTTGGGAATTAGGAATTCTCAAAATTCACTAAACTCTCCCAAAAAATTCCCAAAATATCCCAAAAATTTCTCAAAAATGTCCCAAAATTTCATAAAAAAAATTAAAAAAATTTCCAATCAATAATTTAATAGTAAACTTTTGATAAAGGGCAAATCTTTCCAGACAAGTTAAAAATTCGAAATTTTGGATTATCTGCTCCGCAAAATTTTTGGACCCGTACGAAGTACAAGAGGTCCTATACGTTTACTACAAACAATTTTATTGTAACATGGGGTAGATCGAAGTGGGAATGGGGGGATGCATCTATTATCGTCTAAATATGACGAATCAGCAATAAAAAAAATGTCCGTCCGTCTTTCCGTCTGTCCGTCCGTCTCCACTTTTTTTTCCAAACGGCTCAACCGATCAGCGTAAACTTTTTATGAGGAAATATGGTCCAATACTGATATATGGCCACTTCCATAATTGGGCAGGATGACCCAGATCTCCAGAACTATGAGAGTTAGAAAGTTGGTTCCAAAGGCGAAGTTATAGATAATTAAATTTAAGCGAACACGTTTTTCTGGGCTTTCTGGGAAAACGACTTAGTCCTTGGATATAAGCTTTTCTAGATTTGAATGGTCTGAGACGTACTTCGGTAGGGCCTTTGACATTACCTTGGGTAATTTCTATGGACCTTTGAAATTCTTACAGTTATAATAGAACAGAAAACGTTGGATTGTTTGCTTATTTGTATATTTAGGTACGTTCGAGTCACTTTGCCACATCTATTCTGTTTGTCACATCTATTCTGATACGTACGGGTCTTTGGTTATGTTTATTTTTAAATTTCAATCTTTATTAGGCTCCAATACCTTCATTTTGGCACTAATTTGTATTTTCTGCGAAGTGTGATGACTGAGATATGCACTCGTAAAGGCCCTCCTAGCGCTCAACAAGAAAGGGGTAGAACAAATGTTTTTCGTATCGGATAATGTAACACAATGGCGTTGTTTTCAACCGGTTATGAGCGTTGTGAGGGATTGAAATCAAAATTTCCCATCATGAGCCTAATAATAGCCTCATACAATCACAGAATGACTCCAATTTCTTTCGAAGGATTTTCGCAGGTCCAAAAAGCCGTTAGAGTCTTCTGAGTTTTTTTTTGTCTGCGACATGAGCAATCCAGTTTATTTTGCTGTCCAGTGCAAACCGGAGATATTTGACTTGGGTCGAGAGTTTCAAGTCCACGTGAAAAAGCCTGACTTTACCTACAAGGCTTGATCCTGTTGGTCTTCCACTGAATAAAACTAGATCTGTCTTATTTTGGTTTACTTTCAGACCTTTTTCATGGAACCAGTTTTCTACTATTTTCACTGCAACTCTGAGACGATCTCCTAGCGTGCTTTCAAACATTCCTCTGACTAGGATCGTCATGTCGTCTGAATAGCCCTGCGCATAGATCCCTTCTTTATTCAGTTTCCATATAAGGGAATCTACTACCATACACCAGAGTATGAGAGATAATTCCACCCTGTGGACATCCCCTTGGATTTGTAACCGCACACGTCGGCTTCGACCGTGCCATCTCTGAGCATGCTGCTTATCCATCTCACAATCACTCTTCCCTCTCTTCTTTCAACCAAAGCTTGGTGATGATATCAAAGTTCGTATTGTCGAAGGCTCCTTCGATGCCTATGAAACATACGATGGACATCCCTCCAAAGGAAAATGTTTGCTCTACCCTAGCCACCAGCTTATGCAGAACTGAGTCTGTAGACTTGCCTGCCTGGAAGAAGTGCTGGTTTATTTGCAGTAGGAACTTCGCTAAAATTTCATCCCTGATGTAAAAATCCTTTCTAGCACCTTCAGAATGAAAGGTGTGAGGCTGATCGGTCTGAAATATTTAGCTGTGGAGTGTGATGGCTTTCCCATTTTTGGAATAACTTTTACCTTCACCTTTTCCCATTTGGTCGGAATGTGACCAAGAACCAAGAAGCTACGTAACACTTCGCACAACGGCCGTATTACAGAATCCGAGAGCTTTGAATTTGTATGCATAAAAAGCTCGAAAAGCTCACATTTTCGATACGACATATTTATGCTTGTTTAATAAGGGCGGTACTGTAACTACCGAATTTATACGAAGAATCGAAGCTTGTAAGAAAGTGTTACCGGGATCGAACCCTGTACTTAGTGGAAAGTTAGCGCGTCACCACTGAGCCAAAATTTATGAAAGAATTTTTAGCTTGAGCTCAATCCATTAAACTTCTTTTTAAATTGTGAAGAAGAAGTTTATTGTATTGAGCTCAAGTTAAAAATTCTTTCATAAATTAGAATTAGTTGTGGCCGAGTTTCGCGAAACATAAATATTTCTGAAGAAGTGTAAGCTTTTTCAACAAATATTGAACGAAAATGCTTTCAAACAATTGTTGTAACAGGTGAAGAGTTAAAGCACCGTTCTGCATTTCACATGGGAAAATATTTGGTTCACTTCACGCCCAAAAGCGTCTGTCCGCAAACTTCATGATTCTGAAGGAAGTTCCTATTTTCCACCATTCAAACTACCACTTCCTCTCATCATTAGTTGCTGCTAAAAAGGAATATAAATTCTTTTAAATATTGTAAAGCGACTAGACTTTCGAACATCCCCTTCCAGAATACACTGCATTCGGAGGAAACTTCTAGTGCAACGAAGGAAGATTGAATGGTCACACCCACCGCCTGAACTACAGGCTTTTAGTATTCCACAGACTTTGCAAATTCTAGATTATGATTCCCACCTTGTGAATCAGAAATTGTTTTAAAATGTAAAGGTATTGACACCAAAATCTGTGCCGTATTCTTCTTCAACATATCAAATAACGGAATATCACAAATCAACGAGTGTATCAATTTGGTGAAAATTTCAAATTCCTACATACCATAACGACTCACGCAGTAAAAAAAATGCATACGAAAAAAACTACCTTCAATCTGGTATAATTCGTTTTATGTGTGTAGATCTTAGCCTGTTATTATTTTTTGATTACAAACACGGATTGAATTAAAATGTTTAACTATATCATACGGAATGGTATGTAATGATTGGGAGGCAATAATACTTATTATTAACCAATTTTCATGCATGACTTTAAACTTGAAGAGTTAATCTTGATTGTAGTTTACAAGTTACCACCGTAGATGTGTATATGAGTGCATCGAATATGTAAAAATGTACCCTGCGGATAAATTAAAAAAAAGTGGTTTGATAAAAACTTGATACGATATGGAATTGTGATTTTAATTTTGAAAATAACATGTTCGCTTTTCGCTAAATACAATTTTGTTATCGACTTATAGGGTGTTTCGAAGAAAGTCTGATTTGTTAAAGATACGGATATGTTCCTTTGATAAGTAAGTATGTCAATGCATTTATTTCGCCACAACAGAACTGTAGACAAAGAGATCAACCAAAAATATATTTTAAACGGTAAATGTGACAAAATCCTTATTTCCCCTCACACAATGATAGGTTCATAGGGTGTCGCATATTAAAAATGCATCACAAATGCCAAGCACGAGGGCGTCTTTTTGCGATTTCATAAAATTTCGAAAAATTTGATGTTGGGAACCATCGTAGGATTTTAAAGTGATTTTAACACTCAGTAGACAGTTCATTGTTTTTTTCGTTTCATGCTCGGTAACCGTTTATTGTTTTGTTGTTTCTAAATTTGTTTAAATTCTATTTTTTCATTTATTTAGTTATTTATAGATCACTAAACAGGCTTTTTTCAGCTCAATAATAGAGAGTTTGGGAAAAGCGACTTATATCCAAAATAACAACATATAGCTATAAGTAATAAGTCATATGTTTACCTTAAAAGTTACAAGTATACATTACAAGTTATAAGTTTACGTTACGAGCTATGAGTTATAATTTATAAGTAGCAAGTTATAACTTTAAGGTACAAGTTATAAGTTTATAGCCCAGATCAGTATTGTAACTGACCCAGATCAGTACTGGTCAGTTTTAAAACTGATCCGAATCAGTACCGATCAGTTTCGAAACTGATCTGAATCAGTATTGATCAGTTTCGAAACTGATCTGAATCAGTACTGATTAGTTTCGAAACTGATCCTGATAAATACTGATCGATTATAAAACTGATCAGAATGAAAAGTGATGTAAATCAGTACTAATCAGTTTTCAAACTGATCCTGATAAGTAATGACCAGTTTTAAAACTGATACGGATCAGTACTGATCAGATTCAAAACTACTAATCCCAATAAGTTTTGAAACTGATCAGTTCTGATGCGGATCAGTTTTTGAACTGATCAGTACTGGTCTGGATCAGTTGCACACTGATCTGGGCTATAAACTTATAATGTTAACTTATAACGTATACTTGTAACTTATAACGTAAACATATAACTCAAAACAAATAGTATATGTTGTAAAGTTGGCTATAAGTGGCTTTGCCCAAACTCTTCTTTAACTAATTAAAAAAACAGTTTTCCTCAAATAAATTTTAATTCAAATTCCTTCATCATTTCCGGTCCGATTTAGCGCATAATTCAATTTCAGTTCACCTTAATCATTAAGTTTTGTTTTGACTAATTTTTCAAATAAATTAAAATTAAGGGCACCATTTAAGATATCAATCCCTGAAAAATATTTATCGTGGCTATCCTGCATTCGATGCAAAGATTCATTTCGCACAAAGTTGCTGCTAAATTTTAAATGAAACATTTGAACTTTATATATCAGATTCCAACCTGCTAAACAATATTCAAGCCGACTTCTTCGACTTAAAGAATTTACCACAACGAAACGAAGCCTAACTTGTCTATATGTCTTTTTTATGTGTTCCTCGAATGTCATCAATTGTTACGTCAAGGTCAACTTTCGATCGTACTCTTGGCAAGATTTCATTTGAGATTTGATATTGATGTTTCAGTCTATTGATTTCGGCATTGCGGATGAATGATTTGATGGCGCATTTTTAAATGTTCAAATCCACCTGTCCACATTTAATTGTATTGGAAATTGCCGAGAGGGCAATATTGAAAAACCCGTCCGAAGAAACGGTGTAAAAAAAGGCTTCAAAAAGTACAAAATTGGCCCCCAAGTAGACAAAAATGTACATCTCTATTTTTTCTACAACATAAAAAAAAACATTTTTTTGTCTAGGGCTGACCTTAGGACCAAGCTAGGGTCTTCAGGAGAGGCCTCGGACAAATACTTACATAGACAAAAATATTTCCCCCCATTTTCTCTACAACATAGTGAAAAACCATTTTTTTGTCCACGGAAGACCTCAGGACGTGACCTAGGGCTATAAGGAAATGCCTCGGACACATAGTTCCATAGACAAATATGTTTCCCTCAATTTCCTCTGCAACATAGCAAAACAATTTTTTAGACCCGTAAGAAGAACGAAGTTCTTCCAAAAGGGGTCTTATGCGTTTACCACGACGTTTGTAACCACCCCAATTATGACCTGGGAGTAGGTGGGGAGCATCGATCCTGGTGCTTAGATGACGAATCAACAATAAAAACGTTGTCCATCCGTCCGTCCGTCTGTCACCGCGATAACTTGAAAAAACTCAACCGATTTTCAAAAACTTCTTTTTCCTGAAAGGTAATATCTTTTATGGGATTGAATCCGGGCACTGTAGGCCCAAGGGCCGCCGAACTAGGGCCGTTTAAGTGGTTTTTGGTTTTTTGTACATACCTCGAGTAAATCTTTTCCGATTTTCAAAAATTTTTTTTTGTTTGAAAGATATGGGCATGGCCGATAATTTATGGAAGACAATTTTTCAATTTTGAGTCCTTGGACTTAGCTAGGGCACTAAAACCGAGTCTATGCTGAGGCCATACGTGTTTTTTGTACATAACTCCATTAAATTTATTACGATTGTCATAAACTTTTTTTTGTTTGAAAGATCTGGGCATGACCGATAATTTGTAGAAAAAACTTTTGTGATTTTGAGCCCTTGGACTTAGCTAGGGCACTAGAAATGAGGCCCGATTATAAATCTCTTCCGATTTTCAAAAAAAAAATCGATTAATCGAAAGGCTTAGGAATGTCTTACATTTTATGGAAGAAAGTTTTTTGGTAAGATGCCCTTGGACTCAGCCAGGACCCTGAAACTAGGCCCTACGTGTTTTTGTTTACATAAATTGGGCAAATCCTAACCGATTTTGTTGATTCTTTTTCTATTTGAGAGGTAACCGTGTACCGAATTATATTCATAAACAAATTTGGGCCTGTGCTTAGGGCTCAAGCGGGCCTCTGGTCGGTCCTAAGGTCGGCCCTAACAAAAAAAACATTTTGAGATTGAGAGAAGCATTTTTGTCTATGGAAGTATGTGTCAAAGGCATTTCCTTCTGTCCTTAGGTCGGTCCTTAACAAAAAAATTGTTTTTGTCTATTTGGAGATCAATTTTGTGCTTTCGGGAGGGTTCTTTTACTCCGTTTCTTCGGACGGGTTTTTCAATATTGCCCTATCGGCAATTTCCAATACAACTTAATGTGGACGTAATTTCATACACTTAAGAGATAAGGCAATATTGACTTAAATACGTTCGAATCTTTTCGTAACATCAACTCTGTTTGCCACATCTATTCTGATACGTACGGTTTTTGGTTAGGGCCGACCTTAAGACAGACCTAAGCACAGGCACCGGGTCCTTTGTTTCTGAATATAATTCGGTACTCGATTACCTCTCAAATAGAAAAAGAATCAACAAAATCAGTTAGGATTTATCCAACTTATGTAAGCAAACCCGTTGGGCTCTAGTAGAAACTCAGTTTTAGGTTCCTGACTGAGTCGAAGGGTTTCTAATCATAAAAATTTTCTTCCATAAAGCGGGAGACAATCCTAGACCTTTCGATCAGGAAAAAATTTGAAAATAGGAAGAGATTTACTCGAGTTATGTACAAAAAACATGTAGAGCGCTAGCAGAGACTCGTTTTTAGTCCCCTAGCTATATCATAGGACCAAATCTCAAAAAAGTTTCGCCTACAAATAGTAGGGCTTTCATAGACCTGTCGATTAAAAAAACAGTTATGAAAATCGGAAAAGATTTACTCGAGTTATGTACAAAAAAACGTATGGCCCTAGCATAGACTCGGTTTTATTGCCCTAGCTAAGTCCAAGGACTCAAAATTGAAAAATTGTCTGTTGAGCCAGGGACTCAAATTTTAAAAAGTTTCTTCCAAAAATTGTCGACCATGCCCAGATGTTTCAAATATAAAAAAAATTTGTACGAAAATCGGAAAAGATTTACTCGAGCTATGTGCAAAAGACCAAAAACACTTAAACGGCCCTAGCTCGGCGGCCCTTAGGGCAACAGTGCCGAGATTCAATCCCATAAAAAATTTTAGATTACCTTTCAGAGAAATAAAGGTTTTTGAAAATCGGTGGCGTTTTACTCAAGTTATCGCGGAGACGGACGGACGGACATTTTTTTTATTGCTGATTCGTCATCTAAGGATCATGATCGATGCTTCCCCCTAGTCCACGGTCGAAATTGGGGTTGTTCTTCGTACGGGTCTAAACACCTCGGAATTGGAAAACGTTTTGATTCATACACATTTTCGTCAACACTACGTATGTTCTGGCTCTTGTCATCGTAACTTCATTTTCTATCAACCATGCGAATAGTACATCCATTGTGAAACTTGTCGGGATGTTTGGATAGAGAGATGTTTTGTCAAATACTATTACAAAGGAGAAAAGTTAGATTCCTGCTGTACTCTAATACAAACCAAATTTAATCACAAATGACAAGCACGTGGGCGTTTTTTTTCGATATCATAAAATTTCGAAAAATTCCGTAGTCAACAAGGTAGGATAGGATAGGATAGAGTTTTTAACATTCAGAAAACAGTTTATATTGTTTTGTTCTTTCATGTGCAGATAACTGTTCATTGTTTTGTTTTGTTTTCGTGGAAAAAATTTTATCGGTTTCTTAGGACCAATTCGAAGACAAACACGAACTCATACACTTTTAGGTCAAATATACACCAAAGCACGTATTTGTTGACCAATCGCTTCGCAAGGTGTAGATCTACGGATTCCGTTAATATTATTTCGTTCCAACGCTAATTTTCAGCTAAAAATCATCAAAAAAAAGATTTTTCAATGATTTGATAATTCTTTAAAATTTCTACGGAATATTGAGAGGGGTCGTGAAAACGTCTAACTAAATTCTATTTTAACCTGAAGGAGACTTTCTAACTTATTTGTTTGCCTGTAGATGTCTCGTATATGGCATTAACAATGACTTCAATTGTTAATTTCAAGTGAATTTAGGTGAATAAATGCCTGAGAACGTCATTATTGAAATTAGTCATTTCTCACAACCTTAATTTATTGAAAATTTAATTGATTCACACCGAATTCTATTTGTTCAGCTGAATGTATGCAAATAATAAAAAAAATGAAACGGAATAAAATACGAACCCTTTGCTACATTCAAATGTCTTATCAATTATTCACTTTATCTTTTCAACTGTTCTAGAAATCGGAAACCTTGTTAGAGACATTTCAGGTAACCAAATAGAATGCATCATTAGCATTATATACGGTGACTAAAATGCCTTATCATTAAAAATATTATTCCAAACGACTTGCATCGCATAAATCACAATTCCTTGCATATAAATTATTTTCGAATATTCATTTTCAAACAAACAAAAAATAATTTTTATGAATCATAAAAGGAACCAGAAAAAAGAGCTTTTTATTTCTGTACCTTCAGCACAATAAGTTACAAAAAAGAGATGAATGTTTCCTGTTTAAAAGAAAAGAAATCTATTAAGTTTATTAAAATAGGCATGTGGATCGTTGTGCACATAAAAACGTCTTATCTTCCTCTAGTTTATGAATTAATTGTGAACGATTCAGACAAGTGTGAAAAAATTTCAACAAACTACGGTTGTTGTATCCACTCCTATAATTTCCATTGTACAAATTCTTCTATCTGAATGAAATTCAAAACGTTCAAACATAAAACTCGCATCCACCAATAAATCATGCTGCAGCTTCATGAGTTTTACTGGTTACTATCTCTAATAATGTGCGACGATTTTCATCTGATATACCTGTTTTTAAGCGTTTTCCATTGACTTGTATTGAAACATGGTCTGTATAAATAGCAACATCACTTCCATATAATTCAATACTCCACAAGAGCATAAATCATTTAAGTGGAAGGGTGATAATACCAAACCATAAAAATAATAATTAAGTATACGTGCTCAAATATTTTGATTATTTTCGTTAAAGGATAAAAGTGTTTATAGTTTTCCGAGCGTATTTTTAGATGAATTATACACTTTGTTTTTACCAACACCGAAGATGAACATTAGATGCTTAACTTTAAATGAAAGAATTTAGATTTTATGGATGTAAAACATTAATGACGAATGTTGTGGTATGATTTGTAAATTACTGGCAGCAATTTAAATTGCTTCTAAAAATTTTCATTCTAGCAGTCAAATGTATCAGAATAAACCTTAAATTCGAACTCCGTCCGTCCGAGAAGTAAAATTACAACGAAAAAGTGACTTATGCAACTTTTAGCGAAGTTATTGTGTCAATAAGTGTAGAATGTAAAAAAAACACACCCATTTTGCAACATGTTGCACACAAGGTTAATTGCAATTTCGTTGCAAACGTAGAAATTTTGAGTGCCAACATTATTTTCGCCAGCTACGTTCGCAATAGAACCATTCGGTATTTAACTTTCGTAATATTTAGACATTTTTAGGCTTAAGTAAACGTTGAGAGCCGAGTTGGAGTTTTTGATCATCCGAGGTGGCCAGCCATCTGTTACGGTTACGTGCTATGTGTAAAATACGTCTATAGCAAAAAGGAAGGGAGGAATTAGTATGCTGTTTCGTATAAAATTTCAAAAATGCACATGATGTTCAATGAGACGGGTTCCTGAATTTAGTGAATGATCAGGGTTTACTTCCATTTTCTATGAGAGTATACCAGATTTTCAGTAAATTGTTTCTTTCCGACTATTCTTACTGAAAAACCTTCACCTGAAGGTCCCTTCAATTGCTTAACACTTGATAGTTGACTCTTTAAAAATCAACGACATATACATAAGAGATCATTTACGTAACTTGCTTTATAGCTTTGACGTTTAAAACGTCATTGTGACAGTTGGAATAGTGCAAATTTTGATCCCAACAAACTCAGTTGATAGTTGATAAATAATTGGGCCCGTACGAATAGTGATTGCAAACCGGTTAATGTGTTTTCGAGTTTTTCTGGTGTTTTTAGGTCTTTTTTCTATAGGGTATTGTGGACACTTCATCCGTCCGTCCGTCCGTCTGTCCGTCCGTCTGTCTGTCCGTCTGTCCGATGTCTGTTCCACTTATGGCGAAAATATTGCAAAGCCAGCTATGAGTTGATAGTTCAAAAATTCACTCACCACTACTACTACACCCACAAGTTCATGAGGCGGGCAATCACATAGTGCATAATAGTAGCAGCGATGTCAAATAATTGTTAGTTGGCAGCTGGCAATATGTAGTATGTGGTTGATAGCTTGACGGAAGTTCATAGTTCAAAAATTCACACACCACTGCCACTACATGCACAAGTTCATGAGGCGGGCAATCACATAGTGCATAATAGTAGCAGCGATGGCAAATAATTGTTATTTGGCAGCTGGCAATATGTAGTATGTGGTTGACAGCTTGACGGAAGTTCATAGTTCAAAAATTCACACTCCACTGCCACTACACGCACAAGTTCATGAGGCGAGCAATCACATAGTGCATAATAGTAGCAGCGATGGCAAATAATTGTTAATTGGCAGCTGGCAATATATAGCCTGTAGTTGATAGCTTCACTACATGAGCCATGAAAAAAGTTCTCAGTCCAATAGCCGACGTTCTAGCCAGTCACATTTGTGACCAATACAATATCATATGTGGCTCAAAGCTACAGTCATATTTAATTCATCGTTGGATGACCGACATGTATCGCTT
>WJQU01003219.1:0-42993 GCA_029228625.1 Pseudolycoriella hygida
GCCCTTAAGTGCTTTCGGTTTTAAATGATATTTGTGAAAAGAAAGCACCAAAACAAACACATCATCCATCAAGGCCGAAGGTACCGAACACCGAGTCATCAAGCATATGGACTTCTCTTCTGAATTCACGTAACGGAAGGGTCGGATCGATGTGGTTGGCAGCAATATTGAATAGTCGTCATGCAAAGTTTAGTGGTGAGAATTGTGAATACTCGTGGGCACTACAAGTGATTCTAATCAGTGAAGATCTACGCAGCATTCGCGTGCCATCGTTCAATATTATCACGGCTAAACTGACAGTTTAGTTTCCCTGTGAGAACATCATGAATGAAGAATATCGCTGCATCGGTCCGACGTCTCAAAAGTGAAACGAGCTGAAGTTCTTCACTTCTTTTAGCATTTGGACGAATACGATATGGATTAGCGTCGCCTTCGACTCGACGATCACGGTTTGCATACAAAACGAATTGTCTTTGGACACTTTAGACAAATCGTACTGGCAAATTCTAGATGCGAACGGACTATGGCTGAATATAGCATCTTGGCTGTATCGACGTCGAACCTAGCGTAACATTGGCGTTTCACAAACGAAAGCACTGACATGGCTTTCTTGACTGCCAATTCAAGGTGTCCATTGAAAGTATAGTCGTCGTCATACGTTACACCTATGTCTTTCGTACAGCTAACACGTTCAATCACATCCCCATTTATATGATGGTTCGCCAGGACTGGAGAACGTTTTCGGTGGATGGTGATAACTTTACATTTGCTCACATTGAGCTCAAGACCGTTGTCGGAGCACCATTTAATAAAGCTTGAGTGAGTATCGTCGATAGTTGATATGCTGTTATGAACTATTTTCTTGTCGTCAGCAAAGTTGATGTCTCTAGTAGGCCCAGGTGAACAATCAGAATCATCAAAAAAGATCACGAACAATAGAGCTGCCAGAACAGGTCCTTGATCAATCCCAAACAGTACGTCGATCGCATCGGATTTACAAGAAGAATCGAAATGCATAGCTGCTATTTGACGATTGACATCTTCTTCACTAATCGGACTGAACGAATAACGTCGAATGCCTTGTGTATGTCAGCAAGGATGATATCGGTTTGTTTGTTGTTGTCAAAGGATTGGTGAACCAATATCGATAGCTCCATCAGGTTAGATTCAACTCTTCGACCTGGGAAGAATCCATGCTGAGCCGGTGTTGAATGCGGGAAAATGTTGGTCTTCAAACGTTCCACAATCACAATCTCAAACACTTTGGCACAGTTCGGAGCTAGGCATACACCGCGGTAATTAGTGGCATCACTCTTCTTGCCTGACTTAAATAGTGGAGTTAAATGACCCATTTTCCGGCGATCAGGGTAGTGACATTCCATTAATGACTTCGAGTAAATCATCGCTAGTGGATGGGACAATTCATTTGCACATTCACGGAGGAACAGGGGAGCCATCTTATCTGGGCTAACACCTTTGCTTAAGTCCATACTCAAAAGGATTTTCTTCACGATATCGTGTGTGATCGTGATGTTTGTGAACCCAATATCGTCTCTACTGTTAATGAACAAGATCAGTTCAACCATCTCTTTGTCATCATCGGGGTATCGCTTGTATACGGAAGAAAAATATTTGGCGAACAAATTTTCTTTTTCAGTGTCATTCGTTGCAACTTCATCACCAAGTGACATAATTTCACATTTCCTCATCTTGGTCTACCTATCAACTTTTGTCGATGGTTGGACATCAATTATCTCTTTTTATGATGGAATGTGCACACTGCACACCACCGAAATGAACGGTTTGTGAGTAAATACGCCGTTCACATGATTTCCACAGATGTGAAACAAATGTGAAAAAATGTGAAACACAAAATTTTTAAACGGCACATTTCGCTTTTCTACAAAACTTTTTGAACGGGTGAGTGCACATCTCAAAACTTTAGGTATAAATGTGCCGCGATGTGACCTATACCACTGAATACACCTACTTTCTATAGGTGAATGTGTCAATCAAATCAAATGTGACTTTTTCCTTCAAATTCGCTGGGATCAGGATCATTGTAAAACTTTCCTGGCATGAGCTTTTAATGACAAATTTCGAAATTTTCCTCAGAATTACTATTCGTTGTGTGAATAGTATACCATTTAAAGATAGGGTAAATACATTTTCCTTTTACAAAATAATTTAATTTTTTTATTGGACATTTATTATTTTAATTGGACAAAAATTACTTTTTTATTGGACATTAATTATTTTTATTGGACAATATCATTTTTTCTATTGGAAGGTTTAATACGATCCTTTAAAGCTATGTGAAAATACTAATATGCAAAAATTGTTAAGAAGAGGAAAAGTAAGAAAAAATTACAAAACTAACATTTTATGTAAATTTGTACCGATTTTCGGAAGCTTTCTTTCTTACTTAAAGCAGTGCTTTAAATTTCAACCTCACAAATAAAGAACCTGCAATTTTTTGTGGGAAAATTTTTTTGAGGTAAAAGGTCTGTTATATTGATCGAAAAATATTAAAATTTCGTTAAGAATTGTGTACTGAATTATCTTTTAGAATTATCTTTTAGAATTATCTTTTAGAACAGCTTTAAATTCATAACATTAATTGTCTGTAGTATTGCAAAATCACTTATTTTGAGATGCACAATAACTTTTGAATCAATTAAATAAAATACCAACTTTCATTTTATTATCGTGGTTTCTGGTAGAATCAAATTTTTCTATGCAATGTTCACGTTTCCCTCAACTCCCGGCGAAAAATTTGACATTTCTATCGCGCATTCAAATTTAGCGCAAAAAACCTATGATTTGGGAATAACTTAATTTGCTGGGTACGCTTGAAAGTGAAACTGTCATCTATTTCTTCAAAACTAGGTAAAAAAGTAATGAACCGGCTGTATGTACAAGTGTTTAACAGGTGAAAAAATGTTTTTTCGTCGTTAAGCAACAGTTGGGACTAATTCAGCCACAAACACACTCCAAATGTTGCGAATGGATGTGCGGGACAGCATGGACGACACAAACAGGAAAACAAACAAAAATGCTGAAAGTGTTTTTCCCATAAAAGTCACTGAGTTTGACGGAGAGCCAAAAGAACTGACTTCTTTAGGCATTTAGCTCAACGGCTAACTAATACAAATTTTGCGCGCTAACGAATTTGTGTTGTTAAAGGTTGGGTTAAAAAATCTGTTTACAACCCAATTCAATTAATTTTTAGTTGCTTTTATATTGGTTCTCATTTATTGATGGTAGTACTCGCCTGTCTGGGCAACTTGCTGCTTCTTTTCGTAAAACATAATAATCCCAGGCAGTTTCCAGAAAATGAGGAGTTGTTAAAGACGATTCCTCACAGTTATGAAATTTAACGAGCACCCCCACGCTTTCTGAAAATGCCAATGGCCGTGCCCGTGCTCGCAAAATGAGGAGCCCATAAGGCCCCAAGGCCGTGGTATTTGCGGGATGCCAACACACCTCTAGTCAAGGTCAAAGATTTAGACCGCTGCAGACGCGTCGATTTAAAATTTGTATCATCGTCATACTATATAGCCCATCAGTACTTTCTCCCCTAGACAACCCCATGACCCGATAAAACCATAATACATAAACCTCCTTCTTGGCCTATCTATGTGCATTTAAGATCCTTATTGGCAGCCTGTATTCTTTGAATGTGCCAACACCAGTGCAGACGACTAATCCCCCGGCTAACCGCCTCTTCCAAAGACAAAATCTTTACGATTGACCTTCCCTAAGAATTCTTATGTCAGAAATCTCCAATTCATGAACAAGATAAGTGCAATCCCTCCAACTCTCACTAGTATACAAGATCCTTAGCTTAAGATTGACCTATCTATCTTTGTTTCACCACTTAATTCCTCCTTGTGTTACCTTAACTGCCAACAACCTGCCATCCTATTAAAAAAAAGATTCCTAAACTCATAGAGCTGTTCGATTTCCAACTCCCGAGATTTGCCAATGTGCATAACTCTAGTCTTTCTTACACTTATCTTCATCCTGAACAAAGTACAGTCACTATTTTGAGGAAACCGTTTTCTTTATTTTCTCAATTTTCCCAATTTTTCCTAATTTTTTCAATTTTTCTCAATTTTATTAACTTTCCCATATTTTCCCAAATTTTCTTTATTTTCCTCTTTTTTTGTAAATTGTTATTTTAAACACCAAAATATGATTTAGGAGTCAAGAAAACTAAAGTGGCGCAAATTTTGTTGAAAGAAATATTTATTCTCGAAAGTTTTTACTTTTTCATTCTTTTAGAACTCTGTGTTATCCGACTTAAGAGAAAGTCGCAAAATGTGAACTGTTTTTTTTTTTTTTAATAACTCATTGATTATCATTCCTTCTACATTGGCGTGTGGAATACGAATCGTGGTAAACAAAAATATAAATACAAAAAAGTCAATACAAACAATATAAAACAAAGCATTTTACCAAAAATTTGTCTAAAGAATAAATTAAAATTAAACTGTCAAATTTGCGATGTTTTTTAGAAGAGAATCCTTTGTAAATAACAAATTATTTCAAATTATGGCTCATATACTGTGAGAGTATTACTCTTACACAAATCATGAATTAGAATTCAAAAAGTTCTTCATACGAATTTGCTCTAAAATAACATCGCAAATGAACTTGGAATGCGATGATTTTTCAGAGCAACTTTCGACCTTCATACTCAAACTTTTTGAATTTCAATTTATTTATTATTTGTGTAAGAGTCATCCTCTCACAGTACATGAGCTATAATTTTGAATAATTTGTTATTTACTCTAAAAAAACGTCGCAAATTTGACAGTTCACATTTTTGCGACTTGCTCTTAACCGACGTTTCTCTCTTGTTGCCCCGATATAAAAAATCGGCTCTCGACATTATTAGTTGTAGGCTCACCACGCAACGAGAGCATTGAGACAAAGAGAATGAAATGCGGTGTTACTTTGACATTACGATATTTTATGCAAAGGGGCAGTGTACATATCATATCTCTACACTATCTTCTGAATTCTTCGAGAAGTTGGAGGAACCCCGAAATCGATAGATATTGACTCGTTAGATATTTATTCATCAGAAGTGGGGTGGTAACGATGTAAATGTTCAAAATCACAAGGATATACTTAGGTGTTGAAATGAAATGATAAAAAAATAAAAACAAACAAAAAACTTCTGAAACGAATCCCAGCAAAAAAAAAGTGGAATTGTGACGGGATACCTGTGTTACAACTTCTAAAATAAATGGTATTGGTCGAGGTGGTTCGTTCAGCTCTTGTACGCAAAAAATATTTTGCAAAAAAAAAATTACTTTAAAAATTGCAGCACAGCTGGCTGTCAACACGTCACGAATGGCAGATGATGAGGAAAACTACAAAAAATAAGTGCTCTAAAGGGGTCATGCAATAGATCAAGTCTTGCCTCACGTCTGATCAGGCAATACTACATAAGTTTCAACTGTTTCGTAGGGGACGAAACATGAAATTTTTATGGGGAAACATCGCTTTTTCGAATTAATCATTTTCTGTATTTAATTAAGCGGACCAAATCAATGACGATGGAAATTCATTTAATGTTACCTTACATGTTACATGTTACTTTTCCTCAAAATAGTCCCAACTGTACTACAGTGCGACATTTAGGGAGTCAGTCCTACTTTGAAAATCGCTGTCTGCCAATATTTACTAGAGATGAGCGGGCGATAGGGAATTTCAAATTATGCCCTTGCCCGAGCACGTTTCGGGGCGGGCAATTTTTTTCAATGTTGGGCTAGGGTACGGCGCAAATTTAACGGGCGATAGAGACAAAAAGTGAAAAATATCTTCATTTGAATATTTATGAGAGAGATTACCTTCACAGTACCACATTTGTTTAGAACTATCACTTAGAACATTTTCAGCTCAATTTTTGAAGGTGTGCTAGGGAAGAATTTGAGGAACGGGCAGATTCGGGCATGAAATTGACGGTCACATTTTGGGGCGAGCATTTTTTTAAAATTTTGGACTAGGGTAGAACGTGCACGGGTAGCAAAAAAAGTGGTGATCGCTCATCTCTAATATTTACCAATAACGGCAAAAAAGATTTCTGTCTTGCTCTAATGATTTTGTCCATAAAAGAAAGGCAACAACAGAGCGCCTCATGAAGCTCAGAAAGACATCTATTCTCACTGCCTCTCTGCTACCCGCACTCGCACCCTCTGTTCAAAATCATTACAAATTCTTGAGCACACTTTTCAATCAAACCATGATTTTCGTATCCTCTGATTATGAAAACAAATTGACATAAAAGAGATATAAGAACGATGACGACAACGTAATATGGTGGCATTGAAAACGTTCTCAATTATTTTCTTATCTTACCGCAAATGTTGTCGAGTGCATACAACACAACGAATGGATAAATATCAAATGCTTCATGGGTCTTCAATTTATCCACTAAAATGTTTCCATTGTAATCGAATGTTTTGACGAACGATTGTAAAATGCCGAAATGGAAAGCCGGCGTTATAATTTTCCTCCGTGAAAACCACTTCTGCCCGCTCGATGTGATTAAACCCTCGCCGATCCAATCTTTAGTGTATTCGTATTCTTCGGACTTTTCACTTGTTTTACCGTCGATGAGAAAGGACTCAACATCTTTCGGATCGGAAAGAACAATTATAACTTTCGGTCCGAGAAGAATCCGGATGAAGTGGCCGTAATCTGCTATAACTTTTTCACCCATTGCTATAAGAGCACTGGAATTTTTCCCGACAAACGATAAAGCATTGCCGACGAATGGCCAAATCGGTGGTCCTGGAATGTGTTCGACCGATGCAACTATTTTCATATATTTTCTGTAATAGTAAACGATCACAACCGTTATCACTGCAGCTAAATAAAAAAATTCCATTTCAGCGTATCGTCGTCGCGCTTGTAATCTTTCCCGTAATGTTTGCGTGAAGATACATCGACTACTGAGCACAACTTGTTCAATTTAATTAGAATATATTCTCTTATCACTTGTATTTCCTTCATTCATTTGATAATATAAGAAGCGATATCACCGTCCTTACCCATTTAAAATAATCCGGTTTTTACTATGGAAATGTGATGAATTAAAATACCAGTTTTAAAACCCGTTCCCATTAATCTTGAAGAAAACTCTTCTAAACGCAAATAGTTATCTACTTTTGATATGGAAATTTCTTTTCAAACAAACTACACGAGACAGAGAGTAGACTCACTTTATATGATGATGTCATCAAAGAGTTCTCATAGCTATCGAAACAGGCTGGGTAAATAATCGTAAGCAGCAGACCCGTAGCAGAAGTTTAGATGAATCAATTTACTGAACCGCCAAAGGAAGTATTTTGCTCCGAAATTTAGACTACGCGTCATGTTGTGATAACTATTTTCCAGATGAAAGTTGAGCCAGTGATCGAAAGTACTTTGTGTGGAGAGAAGTGGTGGCTACAGGCCCCCGGAGGCCAACAGTCACTAAAATACACAAATGGTATCCACTTGCTATGAAAAAGGAAGAGGTACTTACATTCTACCAATGCTACTGCAATAATAGCAATGGGCGGCCAATACACCATTAGCCCCCTTCAGCCAAGCATCTAACTATTTGTGCAGTTGATTTAGTTCACTGGATCAACGGAAACAAACTCCACAACAGCGCTATTTTGTAACGTGATTGACGACTTTCATCCTTAAATTTCCCTTAGAAGTAAATCTTGCATTTTGCAAACAATTTCAACAATCTGTTTTGTTCGATTGAAACAAGCAACGATTGCTAGATAAAAAAGATTTAATTCAATGGATGCAGAGTTATCAATGACTTTTGATAACAAGGTCCCACCTTTTGGTTGGGTCAGATCCCTTGACTGATTATTTATTATTTTTAAACCCGTACGAAGAACGAAGTTCTTCGAAAAGAGGTCTATTGCGTTTACCACGACGTTTGTAACCAAGCGAATTTCAACCCGGGAGAAGGGGGAGCACCGATCATGGTAGTAAGATGACAAATCAGCTATAAAAAGCATATGAAGGGACCCGTACGTATCAGAATAGATGTGGCAAACAGAGTTGATGTTACGAAAAGACTCGAACGTATTCAAGTAAATATTGCCTTAACTATCAAGTGTTTGAAATTGCGTCCACATTGAGTTGTATTGGAAATTGCCGGTAGGGCAATATTGAAAAACCCGTCCGAAGAAACGGTGTAAAAGAACCTTCCCGAAAGCACAAAATTGATCTCCAAATAGACAAAAATGTTCGCCTCAATTTTGTCTACAACATAGCAAAAAACAATTTTTTTGTTAAGTTCCGACTTTAGGACCGACCTAGGGCCATTAGGAAATGCCTCTGACACATACTTCCATAAATAAAAATGTTTCCCTCAATCTGCTCTGCAATATGACAAAAAAATGTATTTTTGGTTAGGGCCGCCCTTAGGACCGACCAGAGGCCCACTTGAGCCCCAAGCACAGGCCCAAATTTGTTTATGAATATAATTCGGTACACTGTTACTTCTCAAATAGAAAAAGAATCAACAAAATCTGTTAGGATTTGCCCGATTTATGTAAACAAAAACACGTTGGGCGTAGTTTGAGGGTCCTGGCTGAGTCCAAGGGCATCAAGGGTATCAAAAAACGTTCTTCCATAAAATGTGAGACATTCCTAGACCTTTCGATTAAAATTTTTTTTTTTGAAGTTATGTACAAAAAAATGTACGGCCCTAGTAGAGACTCGTTTTTAGTGCCCTAACTAAGTCCAAGGGCTCAAAATCAAAAAAGCTTTTGCTACAAATTGTCGGCCATGTTCAGATCTTTCAAACAAATAAAAGCTTATGACAATCGGAAAAGATTTACTCGAGTTATGTACAAGAAACACATAGAGCCCTAGCAGACACTCGTTTTTAGTGTCCTAGGTAAGTCCAAGGACTCAAATTAAAAAAAATTTTCTTCCATAAATTTTCGGCCATGCGCAGATCTTTCAAACAAAAAAAGTGGTTTTTGGTTTTTTGTGCATAACTCGAGTAAATCTTTTCCGATTTTCATAATTTTTTTTTGTTTGAAAGATCAAGGCATGACCGATAATTTATAAAAGCAACTTTTGCCTGTACTTAGGGCACAAGAGGGCCTCATGTCGGTCCTTAGGTCGGCCCTAACCAAAAAAAAATTTTTTTGCTATGTATCATAGCAAATTGAGGGAAACATTTTTGTCTATTTATGTATGTATCCGAGGCCTCTACTTAGGGCCTAATGCTCGTAACAGGTCAGACTTCAAGATGATCTAGCCTCCCCAATTTGAAGCTAAAAACCATTTCAGATGCCATCGTAGACTCGGATCACATTTCTTAACTTTCGTCTTGAATAGATTTGTTTTTTTATGTAATTACAATAAATTTTGTGATTGAAACGTAGACATGTTCAGGTCATCAAGTCAGGTCAAAACCATGACATTGAGTCTCTAGCTTTATGTATGGCAATTTCGGAGAGGAAGGTATGAAAATTAACCAAGAATACTATTATATTGTCAGACGTTTCCGCCGAACATCTGCGATGGCTCTTGCTCCCAATGTAGCATTGTAGCACTGTAGAACAATGAAGTTGTAACCTGAATTTGACCTGTTCCGAGCCTTATTAGGGCCATAGGTCAGCCCAAAAATGTTTTTTTGCTATGCTGAAGAGAAAATTGAGGAGAATATTTTTTCTCTATTTGGGGGTCAATCTTGTGCTTTCGGAAAGGTTTTTTTACACCGTTTCTTCGGACGGTTTTTCAATATTGCCCTATCGACAATTTCCAATACAATTTAATTGTGGACATAAGGCAATATTTACTTAAATACGTTCGAGTCTTTTCGTAACATCAACTCTGTTTGCCGCATCTATTCTGATACGTACGGTCCCTTTACAACATTTCATGTATTTTCAATCATATTTTTGGCATTTTCTCGCATAAGACCCTAAACTTTCAGTCAAGGGAATAACGTCATTTCTTGTATCTGATGGCCGAGTTTTTGAGATATTTACTCAAATATTTCGTTAGTATTGCGTTACGTTACATGAAGATATTATTCTGCAAACTTGACAATCAGGAGTCTGCCATATTCGCTATATATCGATACGAGGGTATAAAGTTTTGCTCCATACAACTGAAATAAATTTTAGCGCGTATGGTGTGATTTGTGTGAGTACTTGGCTCATAAATTATATATTTATGGCTTGTGGAATATAGACATCCACGTGTTGGCGCGAATATACACATCCACGTGGAGGCGCAAGGCAAAAATTCGGTTAAAAGTACTTGAATAAATTAAGTTATTCAACAGAAATCATTTGGGTATTGTAGAAAGTGACAGAGCAACGTGTATCGACCACTAATTTTTAAATTCCTACACGATTTTATATTATGTTTTGGACGCGGATATGAGTGATGGGTGGAATTTGTTGTTTGGATCTAATGAAGAATGGACTCACTGTTCGCGTTTAGGACGCAGATTTTATGATTAACATATGTTCATGTTCCATAAGTTTTGAGACTTTAGGAACGACTTTTTATGCAGTGCAACGAATCGAATCCGAAATCATCGCTATTCTGAATACTTTGCCTATCTCTGAGTCGTCTATAAACCACCTTTGAACCGGAGCAAAAATGCGTTCTTTACAGATTTTTTGCACCTCAACACAAACCATGCCCGATAGCCCTTGGCGGACAAAAATCTTAGTTTTTATCAATTTAATTCCATATGTTTGTGAAATGATGACTCATTCTGGCTCTAATCCGTATTTTATGGGTCTGCCGAGTCGAATTAGTCCGGAGGTAATTGATCAGAAGAGCTTAGGGCGTATTTGGGTGGCTGAGATTTTCGAAGAAAATCTCATTTTGATGAAATTGACAAGTTTGCCTTTTGAAGTGTGTGTGGGACGTCAAATCTTCAAGTTTCTTTACAGGGTTCTTAATTGTATCATCATAAAAGTATAGAAATACTGTATTTCTCTTGGAATAACCTAAATGTTGATCTTCGGAAGACATCCCAGCCTCTAAAATAGTTACCTTCGGGAGTTCCGATTTTTTCCCAGTTTCTTGGGTTCGCTGCAATTCTGTCTATGCTGTGATGTTTCGTTCAACTCGTTTCATTTATTCTCGATTGCTCACCCTCAGAACAACATCCCAAATCGAGCGAAACTTTTACACGAGGAATCGTTTCATCATTGAGATCATCAAAAGCTCGATCTGAAACGGGTCCGCCAAAATGGTTTGAAACATGACTACGTAAGACCATCTCCTGGTGAACTCTGAATGATATTTTCAGAACATCTTTTTTATGAAAGTGAAGCTGAGGAGTTCCCAAATAATCTATTGCCATCTCGATTTCATCTATGTAGAGCTGCGAAAACTTGAATGTAGTCTCAAAAGTTATGGAACATATGTTAGGCTAGATTTTCAAAAATTACCAGCAAATTCATCGTCTGCTGCTTCCCGCTGAACTTATTCCGTTGAGCATATCACAACATAAAACATATAGAAGGACAACGAAACCACAGTCTACCTTCGGGAACAAATTAACAACTATCTTGTTCATACCAACAAAGTTCAATTGTTTTTAAAGCAATAGGAGAAATTTAAAATTATGCACAATTTGAACCAGCTAGGATTCTACAACTGGCCTGTTAATTCTTAGGAGCTGCGGTAATTTGTCCAAAAAGGGCATCGAAGTATGACAAACGTAATAAAAACAGCGGTTCCAGTAACTAATCGAAAGTCTTAGCACTTTCGGAGAAAACTCACATACAAATTTGAACAATCAACGTTGATGTACTGCACTTTAAAGAATAGCCTTCGGTAAAATTTTTCTTTAGGGGGTTGGTGGTGTAAGGGGGGATTCTAGAGCACAAATACATCCCTGCAATTGGTTCAAAGTGGATCTTAGCGCTTTAACTGTGGAAATGTTAAATAACCATGGAATTCGAAATAAAATTTTAGCGCTGTGATTGTGAAGTTATGATGGAAACTTGTAATTAGACATTGGATTTTAGCGCTCTAATTAATCAAATATGAAGTATGAATGAAATAATTTCGAATTTGAGCGCTTTAATTTTGTAAGCATCCGCTAAGTATGGAATTACCCAGAATACGCCACGAGGGGGCTGCTTACGTGTATCCTATTGGCTCTGAAAAGGGTCGTTCACCATACCGAACGGGGACTCCTTTCACGTTGCGAAGCAATTACACACGTGCACGGCGAGCGAACGTAAAATATCACTACACTGACCCAATAAATGGTGCAGAAAGACGAAGTTGCGCATACTCCTTCGATAGCACGCTCAAAAAAGTTACCTATCTTGATGGACGTATTAAAACACAGTAATAGCCATTGAATGTACAATGCACCATTCTGAGGTGGTTTGGAGTCAATAAACACTTCCTAACAGTTTTTCCTGTTTTTCCGAAATAAGTATTTGTTTTACCTTCTTTAAACTCAAAAAACTTTTAAACTTTTATTTTTAGAAGAATGTTTTCTTCTAGACATTGTTCTACAATCATTCCAAATGAAAAATTATACAAAAATTGCGATTTGTGGGTTCTGCGAGTTCTTTGAGATCTAAAACCCACACCCAGTTTTAGTGTTGTCGCTTTTGGCTTTTGCTAAATGTATATCGATAATGCAGTTTCATTTAGTTCGTTAATTGGCGCATTTTTTTTTTTGTAAAATTCAAACGTTCTCTGACTTAAAATTTTTGCACATTTGTTTGATGACTCTGTTGTTAGCAAATTTCGGAATAGATCGATATTTGTTTCTTCGCATTATTTTTTATTTAATGTTGGATTTAGAAATTACTTCAACAATTTGAATTTTCTTGCAAATGTAGTTTTTTGTTTAATTTTGTAAATTTCCTAAAAGCTTAATTTTGCAGAAAGTCCGATTATTTCGGGGATTCGCATATCTTATAAAACTCCAATTTTCTTAGAGAGTCTAAGAGAGAGAAGAGAGAAATTTTTAATTTTTTTGATAATTTGAAATTTTTCTAGAAATTATATTTTCCTGTAATTGTGGGATTTCCTTGAAATTTTTATTTTCTCAAAAATTTATATTTGGAGAAAGAATTTGAATTGTTCAAAAATGTGGGTCTTCTTGATAATTTTGAATTTTCACAAAAACTTTAAATTTCTTGAAAATTCAATTTTTCGAAAATCAATTTATTTTTGAAATAACCGTACGGGTCAACCGTATCTTGATTTTCATCATCTTTATCTACATTATCATCCATTGTTTTGATTGACGGCTTTGACAGTAGCAGTACTTCAGTATATTTTTTAAAATTTTAGATTTTCTAGTGAAGTATCTCACAAATTATTGTTTTACTTCAGTTAAAACAATTTCAATTGTTATTACGTTTTGATCATTTGTTGTGCTATGTTTAATTGTGGAGTTTTGAATCTTTTTTTAATAAAAAGATTGGTGTATCCATAAAAAAATCGCTAATTTCTATCGTGTGAAAAGTGTTTTAAAACTTCCAGCTTTTGCAAGCATTATTTCGCTTTCCTCTAGTGGATTTTCGAGAATTTTGCTTTTATTAGAAACGTTTATCTATTTAGAAAAAGTTGTAAAATTTTGTGAAGTTTCGAATTAACTTTTCTAATAAAAAAATGTAATTTAATTTGTGATCATCACGGGAATATTCCGATTTGTGTTTTTGTTGACAAATGACATGACATGGCCAATTTGTTTACATACATTCGTCCAAAAGCGGCAACACCGAATTGGAATTTATTCATTGTGTTTTAAACCCACAAAAATAACTCTTGGAAAGAATTGTACATTCAATTCTCCACAAAGTTGCAGAAGACGCGGATTTTTGTCTTGTGGAGGGAAGGAGCTCATAAAGAATTTGAACATCTGTTGATGAATGTTTGAACATCTATACAATTAAATGCATTCTTATAACCGAGATACTACATGTTGAGGTGGAACGAATGAAGGAATTTGTTTCAAAATTCTTGAAGTTGAACTTATGATGCATAAATTGTTTATAGCCCCTAATCCAGTGGGTCCACCACTCAAAACATTGAGATATGATCGTTTTCTTAAGATTTTTTAGGTTCTCTCCTGGACGTAGACCGTAATTCAGATATTCGCGACCTAGTTCCTGAAGCAGAAGTAGCGCACGGAAATTGTTCATTTTGGTGTCAAATTGAAGCATTTGATCTCAGAAAATCGGTTCAGTTGCCTCGGACCAATATAATGAAGGAAATGGAGTTCCGTGGCGATATACGACAGCAGATGGTTTTTCGTCTATATTTGCTTAATGCAATATGAAGATTTACTGTCAAAGGCAAAGTTGTAGAGAATAAAATCTTAGGGAACACGTGTTTCAGGGTTTTAAAAAAAATGACCCAATCCTGGAATATTACCACTTCTAGTATTGGTTGGGATGACCCATATCTCCAGAACTATGAAAGTTGGAAAGTTACTTCCAAAGGCAAAGTTGTAGGGAATAAAATTTTAGGGAACGCGTGGTTCAGGGTTTTAAGGTAAGATGACACAATGCTGGAATATGACACTTCTACAATTGGGAGGGATGACGCATATCTCTAGAACTATGGCAGTTAGAAATTTGCTTCTAAAGGCAAACTTGGTGAGATTAACATTTTAGAGAAAATAGTTTCAGGATTTCTTGGAGATCTTCTTATGATATGGTGCAGGGGAGAACATTTTGGTCATCAAAATCAATGGTCTCAGACGTTCTTTAGTAGGGGATTATACATTACCTTGGGTAATTTCTATAGATCTTTGAAATTCCTGTAGTTATAAAAGAGCACAATTTATGCAAATCATTATTTTGGAACTAGTTTTGTAATTTTGAAGTCTAAATTGGGAATAAATGAAAACCTTTCGCAAACATTTTCTTGAGTTCACATTTCAAAATGAATTAGATGCAACACTTATATAGCATGGCTGGAAACTGATCGCTGACGAAGAATTTTATCGGTCCTTACCTTATTGTTTGTTGCTTTTAATTTTTTCTACCGATAAAATGATATAAACCGTCTGGCAAAAAATTAAACGCTATGCCCATTGTTCAATTCGTTAAAAATATAATAAATTACCAACGATAATACAATCAGGAATTACATTTTATCAACATGTCGAAGGGATTTTGGGAAATTGTTTATTTGTTAAGCTTCAGTTGTACATCAAGACGGGCGGTCGAAAAAAACAGGTGATTCTTGCAGTGCAGTGTCGCATGCACGAAACGTCTCGGATCACACATTCAAACACGTAAACAATGACTTGTTTTTCAGAACCTTTAAACCGTCAGTTCTTCGTACTGAATTGTAAAAACATTTATTTCTTGTTGATTTGATAATCTGCCGACCAAGAATTATGCCAAAAGAGTGACCTAGCTGATTACTTTAGTGGAATCTAAAGAAAGTTTGATTTATGTGATGACGAATTCTTTATCATTTTATGGCCCAATATAAAAAGATATTCAATTCGTTACTGTAAACGCGATAAATCCTAATTCAACGAGTCGAACTGAACGTTGTACTTCCATTCCGAACAGAAAATATTTCAAAAATCATTCGCAGTTCGAGGTGTGTCTCAACTGATCGATTTCAGTCAAAGGAAAAAGTTAATCTTTTATTAGTTCAATACGCTTTGAAAAATTCATTTAATCAATTTTTTATATCAAATCCTTCTCGCTTGTAATCCTTTGTAATCAATGTGTACATTCGAAGTGGTACATATATTGGTAAGTAAATTGGTAGGAACAAAAAATTGGTTTTGTTAATTGCTTGTAAGTACAAAAAATGTTGTCGCAGCAACTCATTAGTCTTGCGTCGAAATTTTTCAAATAATAACATTTTAAAGTTGAAACATGAGAGCTGGGGGAAAAATAATGGAGTGGTAGAATGGCCTATTTAGAGCTAATATTTCGTTGTTCAAAAAACAAAGAAAGTAATTTTCTCAGTGTATTTTCTTGTCTATACCAATAAATGGATAAAATCTGGTTTTTTCTTGAGTTTATGAACTGCGACATTATATTTCTGAATACAGATTTGACAGTTCTTTCTCAATTATTATTCCTAATCGGTGTAAATGGACCGACGACTCAGTTATTCGAGATACTAACAGACTAAGATGGTTCACGGATGGCTAATCTGTTAACGGAAACTCCAGAGCAGGGTTTTGCTCCTTGGACCTAAATGTAGCGGTAAGTTTATCCCTTGGTAAATTCATCACAGTTTTCAAATCGGAGTAAATAATGATCTAGCCTCTAACCCTTCATGGGTTGTAAGGCAGATTATTATTATTATTATTTCCAATCGGAGATTATTGGAATCCTTGGTTGTGTAAATGAGATGTTGTCCTCCCTGGATAATTTGCCAATGGACCATGGAATCTACATTTGCTCAGACAGTCAATCATCAATCAAAGCGCTAGGAAGTTACAAAATTTCGTCTTCACTAGTTTTAGAATGCAGATATCGAATCCAATTGCTCTCCACTTTACGCCAAGTCATTCTGGCTTATCATATCGGTATCGCGGGTAATGAGCAAGCTGACGGGCTAGCTAGAACAGCCTCATCTTCCCCTGTCGTGTCGTAGGTCCTGAACCAAGTGTAGCTGTGTCAGCCTCTGCTCTGCTTGGATTGAACTATATCAAACTAGAAGGCGAAATCCTTCTCCTGCCGCTGGGAATCACTGAACTACGTTAATGACGCCAAAAACTGCATTGAAATGGTATAACAAAGTAGCGGTAGAGTAATTTTCTTGACAAAACAAATTTCAGAGTGACAGCTGTCAAAAAACGTGCATAGACAGACAGACAGCCAGAGTATTCCCATAACGTAGCTACCGCTACTTAATAAGCGAAAACCATTCCAAAGAACTTCTCTCAATCTCCAAGCGTGACGTCAAGAGGCTCACAGACATTCTAACAAGACAGAGTTCTTTAAATAAGCACTTGTACACGATGGGTGGGCTATGCTATCAGTCCACTGTGTGACAAGTATGGGGACATCGAATCCGCCGAACACCTCATCTGCCATTGCCTCGCATTTATTATGTCCCGAACCAAGCAATACGAACCCAGAATCCATAAGAAATCTTTCCTGATCCACATCAGAAGGGGTGGCCTCTAAGTTCTGTGGGCATGCACAACAGGCCCATTAGCGACTTAGGTGCAAGGTTCTGTCATTTGACGTTTCTGCCCACATTTATCGTATCCTATATCCTAGCCACAACTTCCACAAATTTGTTAATAACTAATAATATTGGCTGCACGTCGTGGACGAGAGTCAGGACTCGTCACAATTAACAATAAAACTTATTTAAAAGAGTTTCGGGCCTTCGTTGTTTGTACGAGAAAAGACGTAGATTTGAGTGATAAAAGGTACGAAATTTTATTAAATTTCATGATGAGATATATTAGGATGTAATCTGATTGCGTTACTTACATGTTGTTATTTGCTCCACTATTCCATTAGAATTTGTTCAGAATTTAGAACCGACCTAGAGCACTCTGACCCATACTTCCATAGATACAAAAGCTCACTTCTTTTTTCTCTACATCACTGCACCAAGAACCTAATCATCGAAAAACCGCCAATTATCATGAAGGATCGCGTAGCGTGAGTTTGGCCCAAACTAAGGACACTGCAGCCCGAATCACTCAACATATTTTCACAAATTTAATTTTCTGATGTCCACATCTTTCATTCAAAACCTTGAAGAGCGATTTCCGTTCTCATTTCGCAGAGATATAAGTGAAACGTTCCACCAACCTTCAAAAAACCATGTTTTTGACCACTTTTTCGACCGTAACTTCGAAACTTTTCGACCGATTTTGCCCAAATTCAATTCCGTAATCAATTTTTTGATTATCTTTCAGGAAAAGCGGATAACATTTACCCGATTTATGGGGTCGTGCACATATTACGTCACACCATAAGGGGGAGGGGGGAGGGGTCACTGAAAACGTGACGGAATCGGACGGGTGGAGGGGGGGGTAACGTGACGTCACGTTTTGTTCAAATAAAAAGGAAAAATTGTTACTAGACATTCAAAACATAAACTTCGCTGACCCGTAGGAAACCAGTTCAATCGATTCGACATATATTTCCAGGTAGGGGGGGGACTCGAAAATGTGACGTCATATTTTAGGGGGTGTAAGTCAAAAGTGATGCAACGTGACATGGAGGAGGGGAGGAGTCAAAAAATCGAGAAAAAAGTATGACGTAAAATGTGTACGACCCCTTGGACCCTAGTAGAGGTTCAGTTTTAGGGTTTCCAAAGGCTCAAAATTTAAAAAAGATATGCCCAGACCTATCAAACAAAACAAAATTATGAAAATCGGAAAAGATTTGCTCGAGTTATGTACAAAAGACCAAAAACACTAAAACGGCCCTAGTTCATTGGTCCTTTGGCCTACAGTGGCCAGATTCAATCCCAAAGAAGATTTTCAATTACCTTTCAGGGAAAAAAAGTTTTTGAAAATTGATTGAGTTATCGCGGTGACAGACGAACGGACGGACATTTTTTATTGATGATTCGTCATCTAAGCAACATGATCGATGCTCCCCCCCCCCCTTCTGCCAGGTCGAAATTGGAGTGGCTACAAACGTCGTGGTAAACGCATAAGACGCCTTTTCGAAGAACATGGAAGAATCTCGTAATAAACAGATTTCGATGCCTTGGTCATGTACAGCGTATGGATGATAACCGTGTTCCGAAGAAACTTCTCAAATTCTCGAAATCAAACCGGAAGGTAAAAGGAGTGCAGGGTGACCAAAATCCAAATGGTGCGATGCAGCTTTTGCCAAACTGAAAGCTGTGAGCGTAATCGAGTAATCAGCTGGAAGAGAAGCATGAAGGAGAGGGCCAAGGGTTTTAATGGGTTGTAGTGCCGGCTGGTTAAGAAAAAGAAGAAGTTAAGCCTTATTTTCCCTAAAAATCTGACATCTCCTTGAGTATTGTATTTATGTGTTCTTGGAGAACTTCTCTGCGAAAATACTCAGTGGTGGCAACTTGATTTATCACTCTAATGTCTAAGGTTAAACTGTCCGGCAATATTCTCATACCTCTGGCAGTGTTACTCGTCGCCATCCCTACTGTTCTACGGAGACTTCATCCTGTTGTCACAAAACGGGGCTCAACAAGGAGATCCATGTGGGCCATTGTTGTTGAGCGCAGCAATCCAGTTCATCATCGATGAGTTGATTTCGGAATTTGTCGTATTCTACCTGGACAACGGAACCATCGCCGGTGAATTCCAACAGGTCCTTGGTGATTATAAACAAGTTAGAGAAGAATGCGCCAAAATCAGGTTACACATCAACCCCGCGAAGTGTGAACTGTTCTTTCGTTCCGGAGTCGACCTATATCGCAGTGAGTTCAATGAGTTGTCCCCTGGAATTTGCGTCGTCAACGATTTTACACTCCTCGGAACTCCAATGACAGACAGAGCATTTGGCAAAATTTTCGGGGATAAACTAAGTGAGCTGAAAGTGTTGTTTGAACGCTTACGTGAACTAGACAACTTCCACATAGCGTAGTTCATTCTCAAGAATTGCTTCGCTATTACAAAATTAGTGTTCCTTCTGAGAACAACGCCAACGTGAAAACACATGAATATCATCGCCGAAATTGACGACGAAATTAAATCGACATTAGAAACCCTGACAAACTCGCATTTGGACGATGACACATAAACCTTGTCGTCATTACCAATCAACGCTGGCGGCATAGGAGTTCGTAAACGCAGTTTTACCGATAGTCAGTATCATGTTAAACATACCAACGCTGAACATCGCTGAAATTGCCGAATATGAGGACATTCTCGACGCATGGTATCGATTGTATCCTGAAGCAAGCCTACCAGAAGCTCAAGGGTCACAGAAAAAATGGGATTCGATTGTGGTCCAACGATCGCTGAAAAGCTTCCAGTTCGTCCGTGAAGAAGACAAAGCTCGATTCTTGGCGATCAAAAGGCCAGAGTCTGGAGCTTGGCTGCACGCACTACCGTCGAAATCACTGGGAACATTGTTGGATAATAACGTTTTCCGCATAACAATTGGTCTACGATTTGGGTTGGACATCTGTTCTCCACACTTGTACGTCTGTGGCGCACAGGTTGACAAAAAAGGCCACCACGGGTTGAAAAGTAAGAAAAGCACCGGCCGTTACGCAAGACATTCTGAATTGAATTTAATTATCAAGCGCGCCTTACTCTCAGCCGACATACCGGCGAAATTGGAGCCACCGGGATTGATCAGAGAAGATGGCAAAAGAGTGGACGGAATGTCCTTGGTACCATAGTCTAAAGGGAGCACCCTAATCTGGGACGCCACGTGCACTGACACTCTGGCACCAAGCAACTTACGCTTCAGTTAGAGTCAAGCCGGTAGAGTTGCCGAAGACAAAGCGCGAAGGAAAGTCAAGAAGCACGAGTCCTTGATAAACCAAAACTACTACTTCGTCCCGTTCACCGTGGAAACTATGGGTCCGTGGAGCAAGGACGCCATAGATTTCTTTAATGTCCTCAGCAAAGTGATTAAGACGAAAACATACGAATGGCGTTCTAAATGTTTCCTGAAACAAAGGCTAACCATGGCCATACAACGTGGCAATGCGGCTGCGGCCATGGATACTTTTAGAGCAGGCGAAAAGATGGAGGAATTTTTTTATCTACTGTGATGTGTAAACATTCAATAACAAATTTTGTACAAATGCTGAAAATAAATAAATGCACGATAACTCTAATGTCTAATCAATTGCAGCACAATGATCAGAAATAAAAAAAGCCAGACTTGTGTGAAACGAGCGGTCGCTAGAATTACTTACTTTAGTTCCTTGTGATGCATATAACTATTATTTCCTTGCATTTTTGGAATTCAGACTCTTCGATATCCAACACTTTCGTTTTTATGAGTTTTTATGTGACGCGAAACATAAATAGGCTTTATAATAAAACTGATGCGCTCAATAGAATTAGCACGACATGCGTTTCAGTTGTAACTGCGGATATTAACAATAACGCAGGTAATAACACCATAAATGTAATTTATTGCTCAGATAAGATTAATATTAGTCGTGGATATGTACACAAATTGTTCACTTCATAAAGCCCGCGATTTTCTTCCGGTTTACAGAGCAACCAGTGAGACTTAAACTTGCATTGAAAGTATGGACCAATCGGAAACGTTACCGGAAAAGGACATTCCACCAACATCGGAAAGTCCGGCAGAAGAAACAAAAGTTGATTTTGTGAAATTTGAAAAGAGAATTATTGTTCCAATTCGGTTTGATTTTAGAGCGAGGACGTTGAAGGTGGAAAAACTAAGAAAAGAGATAGTTGGGGAAATGGTTTGGAGTTTCTTATGTCGTGCATAGCCCTTTCTGTAGGTCTTGGTAATGTCTGGCGATTTCCTTTCATAGCATTGGAAAATGGAGGTAAGTCTGTCGAGAGGTCAGTTTGTAAGTTCATGATGAATGTGTTCATACACAGGTGGAGCTTTCGTCATTCCTTATATCATTGTCCTGTTCTTGGTGGGAAGACCTATTTACTATCTGGAAATGGTTGTTGGTCAGTTTTCTAGTCGAAGCAGTATTAACGTATTCGACCTATGTCCACTGACTAGAGGTATCTAAATCTCACAACATTTTCTTTCTAAAATTAATCTTAAACTAAAAAGGAATTGGATACGGTCAGGTGTTCGCCACTGCTTTGGTGACATCGTATTATGCTTCCACCGTGGCAGTTTGCATCAGATTCTTTGTTTCATCCTTTTATCCAACTTTACCATGGAGCCACTGTAGGGAAGAATGGGGTCCGGATTGTTACGATTCGGCAGCACGTACCGATCCTGGTGATGAACCTGAGCGACCTGGTGGAGGAACTTCTTCAGCTGAATTCTTTTTCATGTGAGTGTTTCATGTCTGGTGCTACTCTCGTCATGGAGTCTTGTTACTCTTTGGTAATGTAAATAAGTTCCGCATTTGAAAAAAAATTCTGTGTAGAATCCTCCCGAGTGACGACAATAAGAACGATTTATTTTATTGATTTCAGTGAAGATGTGTTGAAAGAAAAAGAAACAATTTTCGATGGAGTAGGTACGCCGGATCTGCAGCTGGCGCTATATTTATTATTGACTTGGACTATAATTGCACTCACCTTGATCAGAGGAGTAAAAAGTACTGGAAAGGCGGCCTATTTCTTAGGTAATTAAAAATTTAATTTCTCATACTGAACTGCGTAGTAAATCCGACTGAAATCTTTCAGCTCTGTTTCCTTACCTAGTAATGGCAATTTTGTTCTTCCGTTCAGTAACTTTACCAGGAGCTGGCACTGGAATATTGTTCCTATTTAAGCCGGAATGGCATCTGCTTTATAATCCTTCGGTAATTTATTTCTCCATTCGATGTAGGGAAGTAGATACAAAACTTTCCATCATCAGGTCTGGTACGCCGCTATAACCCAAGTGTTCTTCTCTCTGAGTATTTGCTACGGTGTAATTACTATGTTTGCTTCCTACAACAATTTCTCGCATAACATCTTGAGAGACGCTACCATTATCAGTTTGCTGGATACATTCACGTCTCTGTTCTCGGGAATTATCATCTTTGGTATACTTGGAAATTTGGCTCACGAAAGCGGAACGGATGATATCCAGGCTGTGGTTCAAGGCGGCTCAGGTCTGGCCTTTGTTTCGTACCCGAATGCTATTTCCAAATTTGATGTTGTTCCTCAACTGTTTGCCGTTTTGTTCTTCTTGATGTTATTTGTGTTGGGAATCGGCAGTAACGTTGGATTGGCGACGTGTCTATTTACTGTACTGCATGACAGATTTCCACATATGAAACGATGGCAAATCGTAATACCTCTAACAATTGTAGAGTTTTTACTCGGGTTAATGTACACAACACCGGTAAAGTTGATTTCCGACTTGGTTCACAAAACGTTGAGTATTTCCTTATTATTAGGGTGGTCAACATTTACTCAATTTCATCGACTTTTTCGGGGTATCTTTCGTTGTATTTGTTATGGGAATCGCTCAACTGATAACATTTTGCTGGGTTTATGGTACCGATCGTTTGTGCGCCGATATCCAATTCATGTTGGGCTTCAAAACTGGCTGGTATTGGAGGCTCTGCTGGTCGATTGCAACGCCGGCTTTGATGATTGCCATTTTCATCTACTTTGTGGTGGAAATTGCTCAGTCGTCAGAACCAATCACCTACAAGAATCGACCATATCCCACTGAAGTTTACGGTAATTGATTTCCACGTTAATGAAACGGTCAATTTTCAAACTGTAACATTGAACGCCAGTTATTGGTTGGATCATTTTCGCTTTCGCTGTGCTGCAAATTCCTGCTTGGGCAATTTACGCTGTTTACAAACAAAAGGGAACAACTTTGATGGAGGTTGGTGTAATAAGAATTTTTTAGGCCAAGACGGTCGACATTTTTTAGGAAATGCGTACTGGGCTTTGGAACGAAAACTAAAGTAAGTCTTTTTTTAAGAAAATACGAAATGCTGCTAAACCACTACCTAGTTGGGGGCCAATGGATGCAGAAACCTACAAAAAATATCATCAGCAATTGCCAACGGTAGAAGAAGACCTCAGTATTTGGGGTAAAATTAAAAAAAATGTTACCGGGTGATGAGAAAACGCAATAAATGGTGTGATAAGGAAGTTTTGTTGTAGTACACATGCATGTGTTGTATACACTACTGACATATCATAGACAACATTATAGTACCCTTCATAATTCCTTTGTGTCTTCATAAGATTTAACAAACTAAAGTGCTGATTTCGTCGTTTACGACTCATCAGTACACCTTGCCTACTAGACCATGTGTATATGAGCACACTCGGTCACAGAATGATGACTTCTATGAGCAGCACACTTTCTTATATACCGCCTAAATCGAAACGAACGACTAGGTGAACGCTTTGAAGTACAGGAATTATGAATTCGTTTATTATGTGAGCTCATAACACGTTCCAAACATTATCCGCCCCCCAGGCGGGGGGCAAAATCCTCCAGTTGTCCACTGATACAAAAATATCTTCCATCAGACAGGAATATCGTCTCATGGACAATAATACACTAGGGGATTTTGCACTTTCTCGCCCCCAACATCTGGTGATTGTGACGCATTTTCGTAAATTTTTAAGTCAAGTTTTGACTTGCGAAACCAGCATTTTCTTAACAATAATCATAAAGCGTCACTTCCCATGATATTACCAGCTGTGTTAGTTGATAAACAGACTTTCGTCACATCTCCAATGGAACCGGTTTTTTGAGGATAGAAAAAGTGTTTCAAAAGAATACGTTGAAACGATCCATCCAATGAAGAAACAATGCTCTTCTACTACAAACCTTGTTATTGATGGGGCAATAAATAAATCAAGTAAATTTAGCGATAAACTAATCTCACATTCGACTTTATAACGAACAGTTGTCTAGTATCTCTCAAGGTATCGAAGAGTTTTCTGAAAATTCATAAATTCATAAAACACGATAGAAAACATGGTTAAAGTCCAAACTACTGGGTGACATCTTAGGACATCAAACGGACCGAAACTGTGAACCGCCTTGGGAATTTCGATCGATGGGTTTTGGACACTAGCTACCAGGGACTATTTTGAGAATTTCGGATTCTAACTACACGAAAAATCGTTCCTTATCAGCAAAAACAAAAAATTCTGTTGATACGGTCGACAAGCTAATGATTTTCTAGACTGGGAGAATCCTTTGATATGAATGTTCAGACTTCGTCGGCATAGGACATTAGAAGATCATAAAATGTTGAAACCAATACAGTTGAATTTGATGAGTTGACGTTCGAATCCGAAACCGGTTGACCGGGAGACCTCGTCAATGTGATCGGCCAAAATAGACCAATTTCAAAATCCATTCATCCAACGATTGTTGATGCCATAAAATGCCAGATTAGACGATATGATGATGACATATGCTTGCTTGACTGGTAAACTTTTCGGGAAAAATGATCAGCAATTGTTTATGAGCCATCATCATAATGTCAATTCTAGCACTGATATTTAGTAGGTTCGTAATTGTTTGCTAGTTTTTCCTATGAAGTGTTCAGTCACCGGTTTGACGACATTTATGGTGTATCACCTTCGACGACCATGGAATTGGTTGCCGTCGCCTTCGATTTAAGCAAAACAATGACAAAGCGGTTCGTTTATGGCTAAAGTTGAGGTTATGTATCTGTTCTTTTTTTGTGTGCAAGTTTTTGTTAACAATTCGCCGGGCATACAATGTACTTCATGTGTATAGCGTAGATGAACCATTTCTCAATAAATTTAAATTCACAGGCTAATAATAAAGTGACTTTCCACTCAGAAATATAATAATTTGTCGGGAGCCAAACGAAGATCGTTTGACATTGCGGCCGCGTGCAAATCATGAGTCATTATTTTTCAAATCTAGTGTTCAACTTTCGTCGCGGATTATTTATGGGTTTTATTATTGAAAATTGAACACATCGATAGATTTACATGTGAAGTAATTTACCGGTAAATTGACTGAAAAATTTCGGTATTACCCTTTACTAAGTCTCGATCGGGTCATGACCTGGTTTTATTTTGACCGGGATTTCCAGAGAAGAACTTAGGGCAACATTTCACTTTAGGTAGCAATCCTAGACGTTAAATGTTTTTTGTGCTCGGACGGATGTGGGAAGGTATCTCCCCCTACCTGCCTAAACACACAAAAATTGAATCCATGTTTGTTACCTAAAGTGAAATTTAGCCGAACTTAGAACAGATTTATCGGGGATGTAGTCAAATATGGATAATACGCAAAACACTGCTGCATGGAAAAGGAATGCCAAGGATTATGTTCTAACCGAATCATCGGAACCTCCAACCTGGTGTAAATAGTTAGGAATCAGAAAATTAAAAAAGGTAAGTGACAAAACTTTGAAACCATTCACTGTATAAAGTCTCTAGTTTAGTTCGATGTTTCTGGTAGGATTTAAAGTAGCAGTAGATGCTCTATGTTTATTAATTAAGAAAATCCTTTTCGATATCCGCTTGAACAAAAGATGTTGATGAAAGAAGAACTTCATTACACTTTTTCGGGGACGAACTGTGTCTATCAGCATATATATCGGCCTAGAGTTGCTTCACAATCAAGTGCAATCAAAGCCTGATGTTTCGGTGAACCTTCCCTAAAGAAGGTTTAAGGATATGAAAGATATTACGCGGTAAGCTTCAAAGATGATTTACACAAACAATTACACACGAACTTTCACACAGGTAAGGATCACTGAGTTGTCCCTTAATCACGTAACGCTCTACCGGTTTTTAGAAAATGTACGTTTTGTTCTTCGTACTAGTCCAAAAGGCAAATCGTTTTTCTCTTTGATGGCAGAATTTCCAGTCACACTTTTAGACAAAACGTTTAGGTGAAGAATCTAGGACTTTAAAGAAATCAGATCAATCTGATCAGATATCGGATTCGTCCTGATCTGATTTGATCTGTAAACAGCGTGATTCGAAATGATCCGAATCTGATTTGATCTGGTTTTCTTTGATGTGATCTGATCTGATGCTCAGATTGATCTGATCAGATCTGAATTGATCCGAAAAAATTAAGAGAGGTCTTGCAATATTACACATAAAGAAAAGAAAAAACAAAAGTCAAAATTTTCAGTAGGTTAGCTTACATTCAGACAAGATGCTAAAAAAATTCAAAAGGGTAACTTTGATGATAAGTACGGAACGCCATCCCACAATTTCATGTTATTTGCCTATTTTTGATTGACTACCCTCCCTCAATTCTTTCAACTTGCGTAAAAGAAACTTCAATTATTGGCAATGCTGCGCTCGAATGGCTTTTAAGAATGCAAAAGTTCTTCATGCGGCGCTCAAGATGACTTACTTCAGAAGGCATAATTATAATGCTAGGTCGTTGGTTCGAGTTATTAAAGTGAAGTGAATTTTGTGAAGAAATATGACGAGCCTCTACAATCGGAACAGAAGAACTCTGACGAAGATGAGCTGTTCGTTACATATGTTCAAACGATTGAGGCTGAAAAAATCTACTTTGGAAATCGATAAATATTTGCGACAACCACTCGCACACAATAAGGTTAGTCTGTCAGAGTATGGAAGAGGTCGCAAAGTAGAATTTCAGTTTCTGTACAAAATTGCAACGGATATATTCCCAATCCGTCAAATACTGGGCTAAAAGAGAAATCGCATGCAAATTTAAACTGAACCTTACTCTCAATTCTCTTTTTAATTCCTAATTTTTTGACAGCTGACGCCGAGATAAGTTAAATAAAACTGGTTTTTCCTCTCCTTTAACACTCTAATAAAGGAATAAAGGAGGATCGGAGAGGTGAGCGCTATAACTATTTCATCCAATCACATTACCAGTTGGTAGTTTATTTTTTGCGATATGTGACGCAAACATTTTATTTTTAGATCTGACGCGACGTCATAACTTTTTTTTACTTTGACGTTTTTCAATATAATAAATATTGAGGAAGTTTAAACCAAAAAAATTCTTTTGAGTTGTGTTTATTGAGTTACCTATTACAATTCAACGCTTTGATAAGCTCGTTAAGTTATTAGCCAAAAAAGTTATTCACCCATAAAATTACTGCTCGCTAAATCCTCCATATCGTTCTGCACAGTGTTCAGCCTAAGGACGAATATTGAAATGAGATATCGACTTTCCTCAAAATAAATTAACTTACAGTAATATCGCACTCTTTAGCTGTTGCCGCGTTTTTACACCAGTAACTAGGACCCCATGAACATGGATTGTTTCCAGCGATTGGGGCATCTTCGCACGTTGCAAAACCTTAAACATAATTTTTTTTATGATTTAGCAAATTCGAACAACAGGATTTTCAACACAATTCCTACCCAGCAACGCGACAAACACCACAATTAATACACAAACGTAAATTGATTTCATTTTTTGAATGGAAATAAATTGGAAGACAATCGAACAATTTGGAAGTCAACAGACAACTAAATTGATCGTTTATTTTTTCTGTCTATTTATTTAAAATTTTCTGATGCTAAGATCGTTGACGCCCCACCTCAGCCACTAATTTTCATATACAGCTAGTGGATATTCTTCCAAAATCACAACGTGAATTTGTTAATTATATTTCGATGGAACGAGTTCCGGTCAGTCAAACGTGCGTTTATTCTTATTTGTTAAACTTTTATACTACCTATCACCTTTGATTAGCATTGTTTTTAACAAACTGGTTAACATTTTATTACATAGAACAGGAACTGTCGCAAGATTTCACTGTTCTTAGTTGGTAAATCATAAGCGAAAACGATTTTCTATTGATCGAAAGCCTATTCCAATGAAATTTGATCAATCGTTTAATTGAAATTTCGCCAAGGCTTTTTAAGTTGAACTACGAAAGTTCTGCCCGACTAAAAAGTAATTTGATGTTCGTATTCTTTCGATAAATTATGTTTTTCTAAGACAAAAATTGTTCTACGTCATAATATCTAAATAATGAGTACGAAGAACGAAAGGGGGTCTATTGCGTTTACCACGACGGACGTTTGTAACCAGTCGAATTTCGACCCGGGAGTAGGGTGAAACTCCGATCATGGTCCTTAGATGACGAATCAGCAATTAAAAAATGTCCGTCCGTCCGTCCGTCTGTCAACACGATAACTCGAATAACACTCAACTGATTTTCAAAAACTTTTTTTCCCTGAAAGGTAATTCAAAAATCTTTTATGGGGTTGAATCTGGGCACTGCCGCCGAGCTAGGGCCGTTTAAGTAGTTTTTGGTCTTTTGTTCATAGCTCGAGTAAATCTTTTCCGATTGTCATAAAATTTTTGAAAGCTCTGGGCATGGCCGACAAATTATGGGAAAATTTTTTTAAATTTGAGTCCTTGGACTTAGCTAGGGCACTAAAACCGACTCTATGCTAGGGCCGTACGTGTTTTTTGCACATAATTGGAGTTAATCTTTTCAGATTTTCATACATTTGTTTTGTTTGAAAGATCTGGGCATGGCCGACAATTTGTAGAAGAATTTTTTTTGATTTTAAGTTCTTGGACTCTGCTAGGGCACTAAAAACGAGTCTCTGCTAGAGCCTTACACTTTTTTTTGTACGTAACCCCTCTAGCCAAAACTTGACACTTCTGGTGTAAGTCTCTTCCGATTTTCAAAAACAAAATTTTTAATCGAAAGGTCTAGGAATGTCTCACATTTTATGGAAGAAAGTTTTTTGATAAGATGCCCTTGGACTCAGCCCAGAAACTATGATGTTTGAAGTGACGTTTGATTGGCTTGAATTTTCCTCAGTTCGTTTGCCATGTTGCTCACAGTTTGTTCTAGCTTCCTTATGCATGTATTGGTCGCTGTTGATGAACTTGGTTCAGGGATATTCGGTTCAAGGATATTCGATGTGGGAGCTGTTGGCCGACTTGGTTGGGTAGTTGCGTTGAATGAACTCGAAAACCGATTTGACTTGCGTCTGCATTGTAGGCATTTCCAATCTATTGCGTCGCTTTTTATTGCATTGAAGATTGAATCTGCAATTTGCCCACATGCTCGATGAAATTCTCCTTCACAAATAGAACATGTAGCTACTGGGTTGTTTCTAGATGGTCGCTTGGAACAAATCTTGAACTTCGTGGACATAATTCTAATGGCTTTGTGGGTGCATCGGGTTAACTACCAGTTTTATCACGACATTAAGGGCTCTTGCTTCAAATTCCACAACTTTCATTCAAAAACTAGCACGAAATTCTGTAGCGTCTTCAGTGTCCCGGGTTTAGCCAGAGAATCACTGTTTGTGGTCCTACAATCAGACTGACTGGTGTAGTCCTTAAGTCAGTTGTGGGCAGAATTTTCCAAGCACTCAAACATAAAATCAAACTAAAAAGCTGTGAAGCTCAAAGTGTCGAGCACAATAACGTTGAGGGTATGTTGACCGACATATACTTTATCTCGGAATTTTTCCTGAGCGGTAGAACCCCAAGGATGCACTTCAGTACTATAGCTTTAATAACTTTCCAGGCGTGGTTTGAAGATGGCAAAAATGTCTTGTGTTGGTTTGATATTAATTTTTTAGATAATTATACAAGAGCAGATAAGTTAAAAAAAGTAATCATTCACACCCAGGTGTTCTATAATGACACATAAGGATCTATATGTAAATGTAAGTATTTCAATCAACTCTTCGGTCCTATCCTTCCAAACAATTCTTCGGTCTGAAACTGGACCATCTCCTAAAAAACTGATCCGGATTTTTAAATGTCCCAGAAAAAATAAGATTCTATCAAATAAATGCTCATCACCCAAATCAGCCACACTGGAAATAAACAATCTGAAATTTAAATCAGAACAATATGTAGTCCTTGTACAAGAGCGAAGAGCCTTATATTCATAAAAATAAAGTCAGTCTAATCGATCATCACAAGTTCAATGTTCTTACTCATCCAGGTCAAACTAAAACAAGAGCATGAGTTCTTGCATCTAAAATTTTAGATGTTTTCCCGATGAACCAACTCTGTACGGGCGACTTAACAGCAGCATCATTGAAAATTAAACTTCAGGGATGCGAGCATAAGATAGTCATTGCATCGTGCTACATGCCTAGTATCTTACTGTAAGAAACTGGATCTCCCGTTGCTTATTGGAAGTGACGCTAACTCACACTATTACGCGTGGGGTAGTTACAAACTGTAACCCAAAAGACGACTCTCTGCTGAACTTCATTTTAACATCAAACTTAATTGTGTTGAATGAAGGCAACGAGCCCACCTTCGCAAATATCACCCGCGAGGAAGTCTTAGATATATCCTTAGTCTCGATATACTTTTCATATTTAATTAAGAATTGGAGAGTAACGAATGACATACTGACATCTGACCACAGGTGTATCTGCTTCGACATTTTAACCGACAAAGTAGATCGCTTGACCTTCAGAAATCCAGCCAACACTGACTGGGCAAAGTTCAACGATGAATTGAACAAGAATTACTGGGAGGATAAGTTTCGAATAAATACTGCGGCAGACTTAGACGCCTCAGCTGAAAGTCTGAATGGAATTCTAACGACCTGCTATGAAAGAGCGTGTCCATTAAAATTCTGCAAAGACGGGAGGTCAGCTCCTTTCTTTACGTCGGATGTCAAAATTCTCAGACAACTTACCAGGAGAAGGTTCAATAAAGCCAAAGACCCTGCGAAGATTGAGATGCGTCGCGCATCCCAGAGACAATATAGTAAATTGTTAAGGAGAAACAGGAGGAAAAAATTCCAAGAATTCGCAAGCACAACTTATTCGAGCTCAGGTACGTCCAAACTACTTAAGTCTCTTTCCAATGATCCAGTTAGTTCTCTTGGATCATTGAAGCTTCCAATAGGTGAACTCACCGAAACGCCAGAAGAAACTTTACAACACTTACTGGATGTTCACTTTCCTGACAATGTCAGGTTAGTAGACCTCCTCGTACCAGATGAAAGAAACTTATGCCTAACGAATGTGCTCGAAAACCTGAAGATTGCCTCTAGTATAGTTACGAAGGAAAGGACCAAATGGGCCATCTCATCGTTTTCACCAATGAAAGCAGCAGGAGAAGAGAGAATATTCCCTGCCATTCTGCAACACAGTGCTGACAGTATCGTAGAGGTAATGGTCTCGATGCTCGTTTCCAGTATTCGGCTGCAACACATACCGAAATCGTGGAGAAGAGTCTTCATCCCGAAATCAGGTCCTACCACTTAGCGAAAGCCTTCAGACCTATTAGCCTCACTTCATTCATGTTAAAAACGCTAGAAAAACTGATTGATCGGTACTTAAGAGATGGTATCCTCAAGTCGAACAATATACATAGTAATCACTTCGCATACCAACCCACGAAATCTGCCGAACTGGCGCTACATAGTCTTGTAACTCGCATCGAAAAAGCTTTTGAATGCGAGGAGTTTGCCTGAGGCTGCTTCATTGATATTGACGGCGCATTCAACAATATGATTTTCGAAGCAATTGCAAAAGCGTGCACGGAGCACGGAATAGACGAAGCTACGATAGGGTGGATCATGAAAATGCTCAAAAGCCGAGTGGTTAGCACCTATCTTGGCTCAGTGAAGGTAACGATTTACCCGGGCAAAGGGTGTCCTACCTCCCTTATTATACTGCCTAGTCAAAGACACAGCCTTAATAAGCTGGCTATTAAACGTTTCAGGTTACTACGCTCAAGCCTTCGCCGACGGCCTAACCATCTTGATTATAGGGAAGTTCTTAAGCACGGTAAACGAACTCATGCAGTCAGCTATGACATTGATTGATAAATGGTGCAAAAGCCACAAACAAACTGCTAATCCATCTAAAACTAAGCTGATGCTGTTCACGAAGCGAAAACTTATTCTAGGCTTTAAACCACCAAAGTTCTTCAAGGAATCAATTGTGCTATCGAGCCTGATCAAGTACCTCGGCGTATGGCTAGATCCTAAATTAAACTGGAGTACTCATGTAAGACTAGCGATCCAGAAGGCCACCGCGATCCTGTGGCAGCCAGAAGGTATCAATTGGGGGCTTAGTCCAAAGGTTCTTTACTGGATTTACACTGCCATAGTGAGACCAAAGTTGAGCTATGCAGCGGCAATCTGGTGGCCCAGGTGTAGACTTTCAACTGTTCAGACTCAGTTGTCAGCAGTGCAACGCCTAGCACTATCTTCGATCACGGGAGCAATGTTTACTGCTTCCACTGCAGCACTAGAAGTTCTGCTAAACACTGAACCTCTCCATATTTTCATTGAAGCAAAAGTGCGATCAACCATGCTTCGATGGTACCACACCAACCATCTCATCAACGCCAACGTCGGTCACGCTCGACTCTGGCATCAGATGACGAAGCGCTCACCGCAATTGAAGATGCCGTGCGATTCAATAATGCCAACTTACAGATTCAACAAATCCTTTAAAATATCCATCCCCAGCCGCGAAGAGTGGCAATTATCGACTCCACTGCATACGGATAACTCCGTCAACTGGTACACTGACGGCTCGCTCAACAACGGGTCCGCCGGTGCAGGCCTCCACTGTATTCAAGACGGTTCAGAAGTGCTGGTGTCACTAGGTAAATTCTTAACCGTCTATCAATCGGAAATCGCTGGAATCATCGGCTGCTGTCACGAGTTAGAAAAGGATGTAGACTCACAGCTGCCAACGTAAGTACATCCATAGCCAAGCAGTTTTGAAATCGCTTAGAAGATGCGTCTTCACCTCATCTCTCATGCTCCATTGTCATGACAAACTTCAGTCAATCGCTAATAAACGGCAAATCTCGCTGGTATGGATCCCAAGCCACAGTGGCCATAAGGGTAATGAAAAAGCCGACTTATTGGCCAAGAGAGCATCTGCAACGCCGTTCTGCGGTCCAGAGCCTGCTTTACCAGTGTCACTCTCGACTCTGCAGATCATCATTGATATGTGGAAAGGCGAATTGTTTGCGAATCACTGGCGACTGTTGAACTCGGCTCGACAAGCCAAAAACTGCTTATCGATAAATGAGAAGCATACGAAATACTTTTTGTCTCAAACCAGAAGAAATATTAAGAGGCTAACCGATATACTAACAGGCCATTGCTCACTGAACAAACATTTGTTCACCTTGAAGCTGGTGGACAGTCCTTACTGTAGTAAATGCGAGGAGATCGAGACACCTGAACACTTTCTGTGCCACTGGACGCCTTGGCGAAATCAAGAGTAAAATATCTAGGTACCTATCGACTGGGCTACGGCTCTATTTGGAGCATTCATCCCAAGCACATCCTCAATTTAATGAACAGCTGCTCGTCGATCACTTAATACTTAAAAATATAGCCTCACTGAGGTCTTAACTGTGGGTGCGCACAACAGGCCCAATTGAGGCCTAGGTGCTAGATTCTCGCAAGGAATCTGCCCACTTATCCTATCCTATCCTAACCTGTCGTCTTTTTCATCGCATTAACGAACTGCCAGAATTTGGAGAGGTCTTCAGTCAAGTCGTCCTGTATATCGTCTAAGTAAGACTGGTACGCTCGCTTCTGGGCGGCATCAAATTCGTTACGAAGGAAGCAAAAGTCCTCGCGACTAGCAGCATCACCGCTACTTTTAAATTTCTTATGTGCTTTGTTTCGTCTATTTTTTAATCGCAATAGTCTCTTACTGTACCATGGCGAATGGATTCTCGGAAGCCTTTTCTTAACGGGCACATATCTTTCAAAGCCAACTAATAACAATTCTGTTTGCCATATCTATTCTGATACGTACGGGTCCCTTGCATATGTTTTTTTTACATTTTGATAGGGTAAACCTGAACAGGACGTTTACGAAGCGAATTCAAAAAACGAAAACAACCGTTAGCTCAAATAATCTTTTTTATTTCCGATGAAAATATAAAAGCGTCAATGAAATCTAATGCCACGCAATAGTCGGATCGTTACACTTCGTCTGTAACTTGAGAACGTGACTGTAAATTTTGACAGCGGGTCCAATGTTTATATTGAATCCTTTTACGATATCACTTCGTTTCAGGAGGTAAAGTGACGGTCCATCAATATCGTGGTCTCTGAAAACGTGCGCTTGTTTCGGAAATAATTTCTGGAAATATTTGAAAACTTGTTCGGTTGACCATTCGGATGCGTCAACTATGGGGCTATCATCATTGATAGTATTGCGGTTGTCAATTGAAGATCGATGTGTACTTTGCGCTGGAAGTGAATCGGGTACCGTTGGCTGCGCTGGTTCATCATTCATTTCCTCATCATCCGATGACTTTTCCACTACTTCATTCAAATTGAATCCAAGGAAGCCACTGTTGCAATCGGTCGAATATTTGCTGTTGTCTGTGTTAGCCGGCTGTACACGTGTTTGAGCGAAAAGTCTTCCCTTTTTTGGAAGCCCTCCCTTCGAACCGACTGATGTTTCATTTATTATGCGAATGTTATTACAAGATTCACAACAAAACCGATTTTCTTTGACGAGCTGGATGCGGTCTTCTGATCCGTGGCATTTCGGATGATAGTATAAGAAACAACTGTAGCATTTGAGTATTTTCTGAAAGTCAAAAGTCGACATTGATCTTAAGTAATTTTCTTTTGTGTTTAACTTACTCCATTGGCAACGCCTTTGAGGCATACGGTACACGACTGACAACTGTAACACTCCCAGGACAATTCTTCGTTCTTTCCGAAATTTTCACTGATCGATTGCAGGCAATTGAGATGAACTAGAAATGAAATAAAATTCTATTAGCGAACACATTACTCTTCAACTCTCTAACGGTACTTACTCTTTGTTTTGCAGTCTTTTCTGCAATTGACGAGAATTTCTGGTTTTTGATATTTTTTACAGTGACAACAGCTTTGCATTGGAGTAACAACATCTTTACTTGCAATTTTTTTAGGCGGAATAGACGAAACACTTGAATCCGTTTGTCTGCGCTTCACAACAATAGCGTCAGACGGATCAAACGGAACTTTGGCTTTCTGAAATGGTACAATGTTTGTTTACAACAAGTAAGGAAAACTACAAAAACAAAATTTTACCTTGAGTCTTCCACCAACACGCATTGGGGCAGGAGGTGGTGAATCTTCTTTTCGATAAGATTTTTTTGGCGTTAGCGGAGATTTTCGTTGATTTCTTTTTTTTTCACCTGTTAGCGACTGCATTCCAGGTGTTCTGATAACAAAAATTTAATTTGTTTTGCTCCTGAAATGTTATTTATCAACTCAATAGATTCATTGAAATAACAAAAATTGAAACAAAAACAAACAAAAAGTTGGCAATTTTCAAACAAAAGGTTTCGTAAGTAAACGTTTTTTGTTTTGATGTTCATTACAAAAAGCGTTTGTCAAAAAATGGAAATTACAATCGTAACTTACTTGCTGCACTTCGTCCTTTGAAATAAAAGTAACTGTTCTTTCAAGAACACAAAACAATTTCAAAATTACCGAGGCACCGTACGTATGGATCGAAAAGTAGTACAACTAAACTCACACCAAACATACACTGAAATGAAAATGGTGAATTTTTGTTTGATGGATTGTCACAATGCGGCAAGCAGTGATGACAGAGAACATCAGTTTCATCGACAAGATTTCGTTATGAGCCGAAAACGCTAGTGGTTTTTCGCGCTAAAAAATATTGGTGGAAACCGTTAGAAAATGATAAAAATTAACATTGGGAATAATAAAATAGTTATTTACACAACGAGAAGTGAATTGGTTATTACAAATTTCGAGTTAGATTGTGAGCTGAGATTGTTTAGACCCGTACGAAGAACGAAGTTCTTCGAAAAGGGGTCTTATGCGTTTACCACGACGTTTGTAATCACCCCAATTTCGACCAGGCAGTAGGTGGGGAGCATCGATCATGACAAATCAACAGTAAAAAAAAAATGTCCGTCCGTCCGTCCGTCAGTAAAACTCAACCGATTTTTTTTTCCCTGAAAGGTAATCGAAATATCTTTTATGGGATTGAATCTGGGCACTGTTGGCCCAAGGGCTGCCGAACTAGGGCCGTTTAAGTGGTTTTTGGTCTATTGTACATAACGCGCGTAAATCTTATCTGATTTTCATATTTTTTTTTGTTTGAAAGATCTGGGCATAGCCGACAACTTATGGAAGAAACTTTTTTAAATTTGAGTCCTTGGACTTAGCTAGGGCAATAAAACCGAGTCTATGCTAATGACATACGTGTTTTTTGTACATAACTCGAGTAAATCTTTTCCGATTTTTATATTTTTTTTTTTTTGTTTGAAAGATCTGGGCATGGCCAACAATCTATGGAAGGAACTTTTTTGGATTTGAGTCCTTGGACTTGGCTAGGGCGCTAAGAACGAGTCTATGCTAGGGCTATACGTGTTTTTGTACATAACTCGAGTAAATCTTTTCCGTTTGTCAAAATTGTTTTTTTAATCGACGAAAGTTCAACAATTTGTAGAAGAAATTTTTTTGAGGTTGGGGCACAAAAAACGAGCTTCTGCATGTGCTCCACAGTGAACTTTCTCTATAATGAATTCTGAAGGGAGTCGTGTTCATTATAGAGAGATTTCATTATAGAGAGATAATAGGTGTAATTAATTTGAAAATGAGAAAAATCATAAAATTTATTCATTTCGAAAAATATTTTTGGTAGTTCAATGCGAATTTCGTAACAACCCAATCTTTGACGTATAAAATTCATGCAACAAGCCAAAATCAATTATTTGCCGAACATACATGCATGATAAGCAATGAGTGAGTTGTTGTTGTTGATTTTTACGGCGTCCATCGTCATAGGAGGCACTTTTTCAAAGGGGTAAAAAATATTTTTTTTTTGTTCATTATAGATAGAGAGGTAGTTCATTATAGAGAAAGTTCATTATAGAGAGAGTTCACTGTACATGTTTTTTGCACATAACTCGAGTAAATCTCTTCCGATTTTCAAATTTTTTCTTGATCGAAAGGTCTCCCGTTTTATGGAAGAAATTTTTTTTATTAGAAACCCTTGGACTCAGTCAGGAACCTAAAACTGAGTTTCTACTAGGGCCCAACGTCTTTGCTTACATAAGTTGGATAAATCCTAACTGATTTTGTTGATTTTTTTTTCTATTTGAGAGGAAATCGAGTACCGAAATATATTCAAAAACAAATCTGGACCCGGTGACTGTGCTTAGGGCTGAAGTGGGTCTCAGGTCTGTCCTTTTTTTATTCAGATATTTCCAAGGCGTTCGATCACGTTGACAAATCCAAGCAAATCAGGAAATTTGCACGATTTCGAATATCCAACCTATCAGTTTTTTGGTTTTAGTCGTATTTGTCGGAACGACAGCAATATGTTAAGAATGGTCGTGCTAAATCCAAATTTTTGTGTGTGCCATCAAAGGTTCAGTTAATGGACCATTCCTGTTTATTGTATTCTTTCATGACTTCGATCCATTGATGGGCGAAATTGCTGCGTTAAACTTCGCTGACGACAAAAAGATCGTGGAATTCATCAATTCCACGGAAGATGCCATAAAACTTCAGAAAGGGATAAGTGATTTATGCAATGGTGCAAAGATAATAAACTGCAAGTCAATAAAGAAAAATTCAAAATAATGACGTTCACTAGTAAAATTAACCTTATCATTTAACTACACCATCGACGGTGAACCAGTGAAGAGGGTCGAAGAAAATATGGACTTGGGCGTAATATTTGACAAGGGGTGCACATTTCAATCACACTACGAATATATATCTAAACGAGCAACGGCAACAATGAAATTTGTCAAACGACAAGGGCATTATTTTGGAAAAAACACTATCAAAATAATACACCAACTGCTGGTTCGCTCCATACTAGAATTTGCGGCTCCCATTTGGTCGCCAACTCATTCGGTACACAAGACGAAAATGGAATATTGTTTCTCGGTGATGATAAACGTCATTTGACAGGGTCATACGTTCTGCCTCCTTATGCTGATAGATGTGAACAGCTAAAATTAACAACACTTGTCAGACGTCGAGTCTTCGTAAGGCGTTACTGCAACTTCCTGACAACTTGTTCGGAGACTGGACAAGGCTATGACTACTGTCTACTCGACAATCCTACTTTCTCAGACTTACCTCTCACTTGAAGACTCAAACTATTACTAGACGATCAATTTATTTATTTGAGATAAACCTACTTTTTACTACTGTGATAATTCCAATTTTCCTATTACCTAGACGATCAAATTTTTTGAGATTGAATTAGCTGTGATTATATCTAGTTTTCTAATTATTTTGTCTATTTTTGCTATATTTTTATTTCTATTTCATTTTGATTTTTGTATATTTATCCTTTTTGTGATATTTATTGTTATATTATTGTTATGTTTCTAATCCGTCGACTTCACTAGTCAGACGTTAAATAAATGAATAGGTCGGCCCTAACAAAAAAAATTTTTTTGCTATGTTGCAGAGCAAATTCTGGGGAACATTTTTGTCTATGGAAGTATGTGTCCCAGACAAAAAAATGGTTTTTCACTATGTTGTAGAAAAAATTGAGATGAACATTTTTGTCTATTAGGGGTAACACCGTTTCGTCGGACGGGTTTTTCAATATTGCCCTCTCGGCAATTTCCAATACAATTTGATGTGGACGTAATTTCATACACACTTTATATTGTATTCCACTTAGAGATCAAAAGGAATGATAAATAAATACCTTTAAAAAAAACACTTAAGAGTTAAAGCAATATTTACTTAAATACGTTCCAGTCTCTTCGTAACATCAACTCTGTATACATCTATACTGATACGTACGGGTCCCTTGCATATGTTTTCTAACATAAAGATACCGAATACCGAGGTATACCGATAATCAATGCCCGTTAATTGCAAGATTAGAGATTTGCCAACAAATACAGCAACAAAAACGCTTATGACAATTTGTATGGGACAAGTTTCTAAAAGCATCAGAGTGCCTTGCTTTAATGTTAGAGTTTATGGTCTACCTTTTTGTTGGCAAATCTGAAGTAGAGCCGTGCGCCGGCGTTTCGTCGGCTGAGTTTTCAAGACAGTCTCAAGCCTTTGAAATACATCCTAGACTTGTCCAAGGTTAAGCAAAAATCCATAAAGGAGAGTCGGCAATCAAAGACGATTTTTCTTGTAAATGTCACAGGAACAAATTATTTGAGTTGCGCCGACTTTAAAGTCGATTGTCACCCGAATGTTCGATTTTAAGTCGGCGCAACTCTAGTAATTTGTTCCAGTGACATTTAGGAGCACAATTGTCTTTAAGAACCGATTAGACACAACTCTTCTCTACATTTTTGGTGAACATTGTACTACAAGTGTAGGATGTAGTGTTGAGGCTAGAGACTGTCTTGAAGATCCAGCAGACGAATCGCCGGCGCACGGTTCTAATCTGAATTTATCTATTAGGTGCTGTTCACAAATGTCGTACGACCGTACAATTCCAAAGACCTCTCTTTAAATTACGTATAAATATGAGGACCCCCACTCAAAAAAAATGAAGTTCATCCTTTAGTCCATTATTGTGCCATATATCGTTCAACGCCACTTCAGGAAGATTCATTATATTACCTCGTCAATATTGACAAAACATTGACACAGCAATAAAAATGGCTCATTAAATCGTAGGCGATGCGATACGCATCGCGTAAGGTTTTTGTGAAAGCTCAACTTGTAAAAAAAATTTTTATCAAGTTGAGCTTTCACACAACCTTACACATGACAAAGTGAACACTTTTTTGTTTTAAACGCAAAATTATTTTCTTCCAGTTACAAAAGTTCTGAAATCAGAGGAGGGTGACGCATTCAACTTCGATACGCAAAAAAGTAGACCAAAGTTACGTTTTGTTTTTAAAAATTTCGTCACAAATGCCAGATCCAACAACGAACTAATTTTTCTATGCTTTCAAATTTTACACTGCAAAACTTTGACTTTCGACTTGCACTGTGTAAATGTAAATTTTTGTGTAACTGAAAGTATTGACAAATTATTTCGTTGTTAGGTCTGGCATTTGTGACGCAATTATTTATTTATTTATTTAGCCAATGGTTACAAATAACTAACTGGCTTTTCATCAAACTATGTGGGTTGTGGCTGACGACATGCACCTGCAAGGAATCATTTCGAAATTTATTTATTTTTCATTTGTTCAAAATGACGAAATACTAAAAATTCAATTTACTTCTTCTATACTTTGACATAATTCAAATATCCGCGAAAAAACTAGAAATAGTATGAGGAAGTTGAATCTAGAAAACATTTTTGTTTGACCAAAATATTTAGGTTGGTACACTATTCAACAAAGTTAACATCAGATAATAAGAGGTAGAAACCTTCCCAAACTGTCGTTCGAAAGCTTTAACAAATGCAACTGAATATGAGAGGTTTGAGCATATAGTATATAGTATATATAGTATATAGCTAAAACATAACCAAAGACCCGTACGTATCAGAATATATGTGGCAAACAGAATAGATGTGGCAAAAAGACTCAAACGTACCTAATTTAGAAATGAGCAAACAATATTTTGTGCACTTTGAAAACTATAATAATGTCAAAGATCCATAGAAAACATAACCAAAGACCCGTACGTATTAGAATAGATGTGGCAAATAAAACAAATCTTGCAAAAAGACTCGAACGTATATGAATATAGTAATAAGCAAACAATCTAACGTTTTATGTTATTTTACAACTATAAGAATTTCAAAGATCCATTGAAATTACCCAAGATAATGTCAAAGACCCTAGAAATGGTTATATCCAAGGATTGGGCCATTTTCCCCTAAAACCCTGAAACTCGTATTCTCTAAAATTTTGTTCTCTACAACTTTGAAAGCAACCTTCTACCTCTTACAGTTCTAGAGATATGGGTCATCCCTCCCAATTCTAGAAGTGGTCATATCCCAGGATTGTGGCATTTTTACCCAAAACCCTGAGACAGCTTTGCCTTTGGAAGCAATTTTGTACCTCTTATAGTTCTAGAGATAAGGATCATCCCTCCCAATTGTAGAAGTGGTCGTATTCCAGGATTGCGGCAATTCTACCCAAAACCTTGAGAAACGTGTTCTCTAAAATTTTATTCTCTACAACTTTGCCTTTGGAAGCAACTTTCTACCTCTTATAGTTCTAGATACATGGATCATCCCTCCCAGTTCTAGAAGTGGTCATATGCCAGGATTGAGGCATTTTTACCCAAAACCCTGAGACACGTGTTCTCTAAAATTTTGTTCTCTACAATTTTGCCTTTAGAAGCAAATTTCTACCTTTTATGGTTCTAGAGATATGGATCATCCCTCCCAATTCTAGAAGTGGTCATTTCCCAGGATTGAGGCATTTTCACCCAAAACCATGAAACACGTGTACCGTAAAATTTCATTCTCTACAACTTTGCTATAGACAGTGAAGAATCTCCATATTGCATAGTTAAGGATATAAACACGAAAAACTGTTTTCAACTGAATGGCCAAGAAACTTAATTTCGTCGATTCCATTGGTCCCGGTGCCCCGACCCTTGACCCGATTCCCACAAAATATTTTCCCCAATTTTCTGACATCAAATCCTTTCGTTTGACACCAACATGAGCAATTTCCGTACTATACTTGCTGAGATATTTGCGAAAAAGCTTCACCGACCCTGAAAAAACCATGTTTTTGGTCACTTCCTCGACCATATCTCCAGAACCACTTGATCAATTTTGCTCATCTTCGAACTTGAATCATAGGAGGCATGTATCTTTCTGGAAAGTTCAGGAAGTTTAGGGTGATCGGTTGAGCCGTTTGGAAAAAAAGTAGAAACAGACAGACGGACGGACATTTTTCTTGCTGATTCGTCATCTCTAAACGATAACAAATGTATCCCCCACTCCTGCCATGTTACAATAAAATTGTTTGTAGTAAACGTACTTCGTACGGGTGCAACAACTTCAATGAAACATCATAACAACCGACCTATAACTCGGTGTAGTGAGATAGCAACTAAGCAAAAGATGAAATGGTTGGAAACTGTAAGATTCATCGAAAAGCTTTATTTAACAGATTGAAAATCAGAGGAAACACAATAGATTTGCGCAATCTCATGAATAGCACGTGTTTTTTACCCCTCATTTAATTGAAATTAAGCGAGGCTGTATGACGCCAATGTAAAATCAAGAAGTCTGGCGTCGTTGGAATGCTCTGCATGTACACTGTGTACCACAATTTTTCCTCTTTCTCTTTCTCGGCATAATTTCGCCACAACTATTTATTTAGTAATAGTAAGACGAACATTAAGGTCAACTACTAGCATAGTTGTTTCAGCTGTAAAAACTATGTACGGCACATGCGTTGAAAAAGTCAAGTGAATTGGCTGGACTTGGAACAGAAGATCATTCGTAGACATCTCGTCTTCCAAGATTTATTCTTTTGATTAGAGGCTGTAGATGTAGACGATTACAGTTATTGTGGTCATTTAGTGTTTTATTATTTGTGTAAAGTTTAA
>WJQU01003220.1:0-25000 GCA_029228625.1 Pseudolycoriella hygida
TATTAGCGAAACTCAATTTGAACGTACTTGATTATCATTTCTCATCGTTAATCGAGTCGTATCCACCAGAATGGATTCCAGCTGTTTTCGTACAAAAAAGTAACCAATCAGCGTGGGATTCGTTGAAAGTCAACCAAATTTTTGGCGAGCTCCTGTCTTCCAGTGGTCCTAGTGATCGAGCCAGACTTCTTGCGTCATCCAGTAAAACATCTTCGAAGTGGCTGCAAGCGGTCCCGTCTCCTCAATTGGGCCTACTTCTGGACAACGACACTGCCAGAATAGCTGTGGCATTGAGGTCTTATTCCATATGCTATCGATTGAGTGTAGTGAGAAATGGGTAAGAGGCTGCCTTCTGGTAGCTCCCGAGCAAAGTATCCTTCATATCTCACTTCAAAATCATTTCAGTCAAGAAATTGTTTGAATACTGTTCAAGTAATCAATTTGCTGTATGGAAAGTTTATATCAGTTGGATTGTTGTGGATTGGCGTTCGGCGGGGTCCGTGTTCGATTCCAGCGATTGAATTTTTTTTTTAAGTAACAAGCAAGACTTCATTCAAATCAAAAAAAAAAAAGTTCTGCCAGCGGATTCGAACCCGGGACACTCCACTCCCCAATCCATCACATTACCACTGAGCAATTAAATCTCATATCGTAAGTGAATAACTTATGCTCTTATACTCCATGAGAGAACGCGGTGATTGTACGTCACGAGTCCGTTCACTTTTCATGGGCTGGTTCTCTCATGGGCTAACTTCACAGTAGCAAATTAAGAGGAATTATAAATTCTTCATTGAAGTATTGTTGTTATTATTTAAGGGAAGAACAAATTTAAAAACACCACTTTTGCTTGCCATAATCAAAACAAAACTAAAGTCATGTCATGTAGTTAATGTTTACATTGATAGATGACACATATTAGATCGATATGAAGGGGTAATCACTACAGGCGATGTGCGACTTTTCATATGAAATTAAATCAACGTGACTACCCCCTCGTTTGATGTTTAAAGTAATTTTATAAGCACCAAACCGAAAATATTTTTTTATTGCCTTGTAATTCGAATTCGAATATCCAACACATAAACAACGTCATTAGTGTAACGCTCAAACCAGCTGGTCCGAGTCACATGGTAAAAATAAAAGATGATGAGTGTATTGTGGTTGGCTAAGCTGTAGACTTCCATTCTCCTTATCTTGCGTAATATGCATTCCCAAGTATGACTCAACTTTTTCAATGTTAGTCATTTCGAATTCCTTTGCCAATGTTGTCTTGATTGAGGTTATGGCTTTCAAGCTGTTCGATATTATTATTAAATCATCCACGAATACCAGAATGTATTGAACAGTGCCGTTTTCAATCTTCGTATATAGACAATGATCAGCCTCGCATCGACGAAAGCCAATTCGAGTGAGGAATTCGTCGAATCGTTTGTACCAAACTCGTGATGCCTGTTTCAATCCGTATAATGATTTCATTAATTTGCATACTTTTGTTTCGTCTTTTATGAACCCTTCTGGCTGAGTCATATAAATTTCTTCCTTTAACTCGCCATTAAGGATGGCTGAGTTCACATCCATTTGTCCAATATGGTATCCAAAGTGATTTGCCACTGCCATCATTACTCTGAATGTCGTCAGCTTTGCGGTTGGTGAGTACGTCTCCGAATAGTCCAATCCCTTTTCCTGAGTGAACCCTCTGGCAACAAGGCGTGCTTTGTATTTGTCTATTTCACCATTCGCCTTATACTTCAACTTAAATGTCCATTTGCAAGATATAGGCTTTCGTCCTGGAGGTAAGTCGAGTCGCAGAGAGTCCAAGTATCGTTTTTAACGAGAGACTTGAACCAAATTTCAGCTGGTGTTTTTTTTTTTTGAACTGCCCTCCGCACGCACTTGTCGGACAACGATTTTTAATGTAATTAGCTGTAAGAACTGCCTCAGTCCAGAAACGTTTTTCTAAATTGCTTTCCACCAACATCGTGCGCGCTTTCTCAACAAGAGTGCGATTAAGTCGTTCTACGATGCCATTCATCTCTGGGTTGTATGCAACTGTAAGGATTAATTGAATGCCTTTTTCTTTGCAAAATAACTTCATCTCGTTTGATATATATTCGCCTCCATTATCTGCTTTTAATTTCGCCACTTTGGCACAATCTAACTTCTTCACCTTCGTGCAGTGTTGAGCTTCTGCAATTGCCACGAATTCCTTGAATTTTTCTAACACGTCGCTTTTCAGTTTTATACAATAAACCATAGATGCTCGCGAATAGTCGTCGGTAAATGTAACGAAATAATTCGATCCGTCCCAGGCTGGTTCGGGTACACGACAAAACACATCAGTATGGATCAATTCTAGCGGACGCATGGATCGTGTAACGTTCTTTTTCGTAAACGGCAGACGACTCTGTTTTCCGGCTACACAAGGTTCACAGAAATTATCGGCGTTAATGGCGAATTCTTCCATCCCGGTTACCATATCCAGTTTAACCATTTTCTTCATATCTTGAACATTCAAATGGCATAATCTGGAGTGCCATAAGTCTTGATATTCTTTACTAACGATACCAGCGAAAGTTTGTTTCTCGACTTGAAAACTTGCTTCGTACAGCATCCCATTTCTATTTGCCACAAATACTGTCTTCCCATTCTTTGAAACTGTCGCTTCTTTCTTACTGAACGTAACCTCATATCCTTTGTCCGTCAATTTCGCTACAGACATTAAATTACATTTAAGGTTTTCGACATACAGGACATTTTTGATTGATCGGCTGGAATCGTCCTGACCAACTAACGTTTTGACATGAATGTTTCCACTTTCTTTCGAGATTAGTTTGACTCCATCCTTAGCAACTGCTATTGAAATTGGCTTGATTTCTTTTAGATCAGCAAAATAACGTTTGTCATTGACCATGTAATCCGTTGCTCCAGAGTCCATGACAAATTTGATTTCTTCTTCAAAGTTATTGTAGGTACAATGGGCTTCTGAATCACGACAAGACTTCTTCTTCTTCAGTCTTCGATAAATTAGCCCCGTTTCGATATAATCTTTTTCTTTCATTCGAACCGCCTTTCTCGTACTCTTTTGATCGACACTGAACTTGGTAGTGACCTGTCTTGCCACACTTGTAACAACGGCCCTTGAATCGGGTCGAACTCATTGCAACAGAATCGTTACTAACCTTACTACTTGCTGCACCACAAGAACGTTTGCTGTATTCGTCTAAGATTCGGCTTTTCACAAAATCCAACGTGAGGTTAAGTGGATCAATTGTCTCTATGGCAGTTACTAGAGTATCGTAGCTCTTGGGTAAGGTCAACATCAACATTTTGGTCTAGTAGCTGGACTAAAACTCTTGTGTAAAGAATAGATGTTTAATAGTACAAAGACTACACAAGCAAGAATGAATAATAAAGACGTGTACTAAGATTGTACACGGTAAAAGCATACTAGGTGAAATTATAACTTACCAAAAAAAAGTTCAGGTTCGGGTCAGGGTTTCGCGTTTGGTTCGGGTTTGCGTTTGCGTTTTACTCTCTTAGACTGTCATCCCTCTCACTCAACTCGCGTAAGACATTCAGGAGGTTCCTTATAGGGACTCTTCATTGGACAGGGATATATTAATTCGAGTCCCTTGCCAATAAACGTCGCGTCAGATGTCTCTAATATAAAATCCAAAATGTCACTGCACTTCGTTACACCTCACTGCACTTCGTTACACTTCACTGCACTTCGTTACACCTCACTGCACCTTGGCGCACCTCACTACACTACACCTCAGTGTAATCTCTGCAGGGTGCTGAAACGTTATTTCGAGCGACGAGTACTAACGAGTACTAACGTATAATACTATGTAAGGGAAAAAGACAGTAGACATCACAGCTGAAGTACACAGGGATCGATATTAGGACCAACTCTGTGGAATGTAATGTATGACACAGCGCTGCAGCTGAAACTGCCAAGATGCGCTACGCCGATTGCTTTTGCCGACGACTTGATCCTCAAGTGTTCGGAACGTCGAAGATGGAGGTTGAGGAAGTTACGGCGGAGGCGCTAGAAACTGTTGAAAACTTGATGACAACGGCTAAACTGAACCTGGCCCACCAGAAAACCGAGATCATGCTACAGGAGGAGAATCATAAGATTGTGCAACGTTTCGTTTTAACTCGTTTCATCGAAAAACCGAGTTTTGCATGCACAAAATACAAGAAAATGTGTGAAAATAGAGATAAAAGAGAAATAAAAAAGCTGCACAAGCTTATGATTCTCTCTCAAAGCTGCACAAGCTTATGATTCTCTCTCTGTAGTGAGTAACTGCGAAAAAACTGAGCGGATCGTTTGGAACATTGACGGAAAATAAATCACATCCTCTCGCCAATTAAAGTACCTTGGAGATATGTTGGATGAATCCGATCCTGTCCTAGGCTAAAAAAAAACTCAGTGAAGCATTCTTGCCTACATAAGTATAGATGGGTCCAACCTAGAGCTCTGGGTCGGTCTATATAATGGTATAAGTAACCGAACAATTTTTATTAGTTTGTATTCACCGCAGTGCTTCCCTAGGGCGTTAAATAATACATTAATTGTTGGGGTCAAACTTGCTTGGGGAGTAAAATAACATATGCATCTGCGGGAAATTTATTTATCTACTCGGGGAATTACATCCCTCACCTTCGGCTCGGGATACAAACCTCCCCCTCTAAGATAAAAAATTTCCCCGCAGGTGCATAATCTTCTATTAAAACCACATCACGAACTAATATAAGCTGCTAGTTATTACATAAAATTGACGATGTATGCAGGGCTTTCTTTACCTGGTAGAAAATATGATACTGTGTAATAAGCACGGAATCACTTTTTAAGGTTTCGAGTGAAAGATTATGGATTTCAGGAAGCCACCTGTTGACTGACGGAAAAGATTTTGTAAATGATCCATAATCGATGCCATCCTGCTCCCAGGTCGAAATCCAACTGGTTACAAACGTCGAGGTAAACACATTAGCTCCTTTTTTTATAAGCGTCCAACGAACCCGGGTGGTGTTGGATTCCATCTTTCGACGACTTACCAACTAACACCTCTTTCCTTGATCATCATCCTCACATCTCCCCGGACCCGCGTCACAGCATTACTTCGTGTAGAGGCTGCGACACGCGCTTAAACTCTCAGATCAGCTGCCTTTTTTCGCTGATCATCTCTAAAGGAACTTTACGGTTTCATCACAAACCCCGTATACTTCCCACGTATGGGTCATACCTCGCATTTACATTCAAGATCTCATTTTGATAAAACCAGACTGCAGAGCCGCCGAAAAACGGCGGCTAACGGCTTAAACGTTCGCCACCGCCGCCGACGTTTTTGGTCGGCTAGATGCGGCTAGCCGCCATGGGCCGCCGCCTAGAGTTTCGGTCGGCTGACTCGGCGGCTAGAACATTTTTCTTTGTAAAAACCCCAAAAATTTTAGTTATTTACTTCAACACTTTTTCTAGCACAACTTTTTAAATATGTTTTTACAAAAAATACAACATCAAAGTGATATTATCACTCTCGTAAAACAGATGTCCAGAGAAGTATATGGTCTTAGCCATGAACTAAATAGTCGTGTGACTCGGAACATTGCGGACGTGTTTTTGCGACGCTCTCTCAAAGTATTTTTCTTGATGTGTAACTCTGTGATTATTGTTTCATTTTGCACTATCTAGCTTTGATTTCTTTCGTACAATTCTAAATTAAATTGTGTAATTAATAGTGAATTTTGTAATTTTGAATTGTAAAATCTCTATTGGATTCAAACGACACATGTCGTTTATACGCATTGTCTTATTGTTCTCTTTGTTGTCGAACATGTGCTTTTATAAAAAGTGATTCTTTTGCTCGGACTAAAAGTTAAATTACTGGTGTAATCGTCGTACAAAACGTTCTAAAGAACTCGTCGCCGTATGGCTCTATGTCGGGACTCTTATTGAGCCCGACTCTTATGTTCCAAGAACTCTTGCCTGCTGGCTCTTACTTTCGAAAACTGCTTAGATTATTCTTAGACTAGTTTCATTCAATTCTAAGTTATGTAATGGTATAACTAACTGTGAATATGTTTTAAACTCTGGTGTGCAAATCATTGGGTCGCTACGCTAATGTTTTCTTTTTTCGCTACAATCGGCACATGCTTTTATGTATGATTTCTGTAGACTCTCTTTTGTTTTCAGACATGTGCTGTTCGATAACCACGTTTCCGCATATGAGACATTCCATTAAGTGTTGCAATACTGGCGGAAGGTTTGAGTGGATATCTCAAATTTTAAGCCAGGAACGAAAAAATTCATACGAATAATTTTGTTTGTCTTGTATTTGCAATGATATTGCCCTTTCGCACATTCGTTTGCACTTTGGTTGGTTTTTTAGATGTATACTCGAAGCGTTCGTTAGTCGAGAAGCCTTTCATAGAATGTCTCATATGACTCCGTTTCGTTTCTGTCACTTTCATCATTAAGTGGTTGAAAATATATGTTGACAAAAACACACTCGGGCAAAGCCTGAGACAACAGATATTTGCAATCTGAGGATATCCCGAGCTACATCGCTAGTTTGGGAAAGTCCCACACAACAGTAAATGTCTAACTTAACCCCATAGCCAGTACAATGGGCCCAAACGGTGGCCCCCGTGCGTGCTCTATTCCGGTAGGGCGGCTAACTTTAATAATAAAATAATAAAAAATAGAAAAACTTGATTTCGTATTACTGTTTCAAAGTAAATGATGAGCTGATCTTGCTTAATTCTTGGATCCTTCGATACCAATTATGGAATTATATTCTCAGAAGAACGAAACTAATGGTGCGGCGCAAGGAAGATCCACTGATATGGTGGCATGGCATAATTCAGCGAAATACAATTTCACGTATTTTTACCATTTTTACGACAAGAAATAAGAAAAGGAATACATAGAATAACAAAGAGAAGGGCAACAATAGTCACAATATTTTTGAATTTAACCAATAATCTCCTGAAAATTAGAGAAATTGTATGGGATTATTGCCTTAAGGCCCATAACTTGTGTGCTAAAATATAGTCTACATTTAGGCGCTCAAATATTATATTTTCGCTGATATTCGTGGACAAAGATGCAGTTTCAAAAAAGTAAGTCAGCATTTCCCTTCCCACATATGCTGTCTTTTAAGAGCAACTAAACTTATTTTTTTGGATTGAACCTTGTCTCAGAACGACGAGTTTTTGTGTAAATTTTTACGATTTTTTCGCCGTTCTCAGAGTAGGTAGCATCCCAAAAAATAAGTTTAGTTGCTATTAAAAGGAAACATTTTTAGGACTTACTTTTTTGAAACTGCGTCTTTGTCCACTGATATCAGCGAAAATATAATATTTGAGCGCCTAAAGGTAGACTATATTTCACCATACAAGTTACAGGCCTTAGTTTTACCATTTTACTAAATTTCACTAAAATTATGCCCTGTATCATGGCGCAAAAACAAGGCTCAGTTTCCGTATTTAGATCGATTCACGAAAGTCATGTTATCGTATATGGCTACAAGGCTATTTCTGCCATTTTTGAACTTTTTCCTCAAGCGGGATAACAAAGGCTAATTTGAGCCCAAGAACAATGCTAGGGTAAAAATACTTTTTAAACACGAAAATTACTTATATTCCCAAATCACTTCAAATTGAAAATATTCATGTTTTTTCGACATTGGGTGCTTTCGACTCGACGGGACTTAACTGAGGTGTCATTTAAAATTTTTCCCCGATTTGAAAAAATATAAGAATTTATCATTTAGCCGCCGCCAGCCGACCTTTTTTGACGGCGGCTACGTGTAGACGCCGCCACAATTTTTTGAACGGCTTAGCCGATCTAGCCGCCGGCCGCCAACTTTTTTTCGTCAGCTAGCCCCCGCCGTCGATTTTTTTTCGGCTCTCCACTCTGGATAAAGCTATAGCGATTGTTCCTAGTAATCTGTTAGTAATTCTGCGTATTCCTATTCGTCGTTCATGGGAGAGAAGCACCTTAGTCTCGAATTCAAAAATATAGTTATAGAAGAGAATTGACAATATCATTTTCTGTCTTATTGTCCAATCACGTATCTTAACCCTTTTTAACATTTTCATTTTCGTCGGAATTCCATAAAAAACTATTGAATCGTTTGAAAATAAGAGTTTTTTTTGTGATATTTGATATATTTGGACTCACATCATGTGTTATAATCGAGATCAAATTATTGGTTCGAAAAAATTATGGAAAATGAATAAGAAAAGGGTTTTTTTTTAAGAATTCTGTCGTTAATAATATTGATTTTGCAAATTCGTCCAGTGTTTAGATCGAATTACAAGAGAATGATAATATTAAGACATTCATCGTTGGTACAGTGCAAGTGAATCTGCGGCTCAGGAAATTTACATGACTAAAAAATTAACAACGTTCTCTCTTGAAATAAAACGCATTGATTTTAGGACGTATACATACTTACAGATTAGTTAATCCTTAAGATTATCAATTGTACGTCGCCCGACTGTCCTTGATTTCCCCTTAAATATGTCCAGTCGGTCTATGAACTCGAAGGTTTCAGAAGATTTTATGAGATTTGTGAGAATTTTGATCACTTTGAAGTGATGATGAGGTTGTTATCAATTTTTGGGATCGTTCGTGTTCGATGTTCGTCGCCAGGTTCACATTTTGATAATTCAAGTTTTTGTGCGGCTTACGTCAAAGTATACACAATTTCATAACAAATTTCATGAAATATCAAACGACGAAAAAAGGTGTGAAGTTCGTCGTGAATAGGGATTGCAACCGGTTTTTTCGTACAGGTTGGCTATTCACAGGTCAATATTCCGGCCGACGATTCTGTATGGTAGTGAGAGTTGGGTTGACTCCGGATATCTCGTGCATGACCTGGAGGTTTCTGATATGAGGGTCCTTAGGAACATAGCGAAGGTTAATAGGAGGGAGCAGAGGGATGATCATTTCAGGAACGACCACATTAGGGAAAGGTTAGGGATTTCATCAGTGGAAGAGGCGGCAAGCGCCAGTCCTCTGCGCTGGTTCGGGCACGTTCAAAGGATGGGTAATAACAGGCTACCGAAAAGGATCTTGGGTGCACAGGTCCCGGGTGTTAGGCCAAGGGGTAGACCAAGGAGAAGGTTTATAGATTCAATAGTAAATACCCCCGCCCCTAGGGGCTACGCGGACATTAAGCATTCTTGTCCGCTAGGTCGGAGATTTGCGACATTAATACTAAAATGTATGCAAGGGTATACTGTTGTTGGGGGGTTGCTATATACTATCATTACGTCTGTACTACCGTTTTCCCCGTGCTACCGTTTCACCCTTACTACCGTTTCCACCATACAACACTTTTCCCCGTACTACAATTTTCTCCGTACTACCTTTTCCCCGTACAAACGTTATCATCGTGCTACTGTTTCCCCGTACAACCGTTTCTCCCGTTCTACAATTTTCTCCTCACTACTGTTTTCCCCGTACTACCATTTCACCGTTCTACCATTTCCCCGTACTAACATTTCCCCCGTATTACCATTTCCCCGTACAAACGTTGCACACCGTCTACTATTTCCCCCGTACAACCGTTTCTCCCGTCCTACAATTTTCTCCTCACTACTGTTTTACCGTACTACCATTTCACCGTTCTACCATTTCCCCGTACTAACATTTCCCCCGTACTACCATTTCCCCGTACAAACGTTATCACCGTGCTACTATTTCCCCGCACAACCGTTTCCCCCGCACTACCGTTTTCCCCGTAAAATCGTTTCTATCGTACTACTGTTTCGTACAACCGTTTCTCCCGTACTACCATTTTCTCCTCATTACTGTTTTCCCCGTACTACCATTTCCCCATACAACCGGTTACTCCCTTACTCCTTCTTCGCCCGAGCTCCCCAACATTTTCACTAATACTAGTGACTTCTACTCAGAAAACTCTGAGACTTTGCAAAAGAAACCTATCGGCCAACTCCCATACATTCGAAAATAATTTTAAAAGCATAAAAATTTACCCAATGTCCAACTGCCCGACATTTTCACCAATACTGACTTCTACTCACAAAACCCTGAGACTTTGCCAAAGAAACCAATGGTCTGTCCTTCATACCTTTCCAGGTACTTTCAAAAGCATAAAAATTGACCCAATGCCCAACTGCCCCACATTTTCACCAATACTTGTGACTTCTACTCACAAAAATCTGACACTTTACCAAAGAATCCAATGGTCTGTCTCTCATACCTTTCCAGATACTTTCAAAAGCATTAAAATTGACCCAATGCCCAACTGCCCGACATTTTCACCAATACTGGTGACTTCTACTCACAAAACTCTGAGACTTTGTCAAAGAAACCAATGATCTGGCTCCCATACCTTCCCAAATACTTTTAAAAGCAAAAAATCCAAGATGGCGTCACTTTGACAGGTGGCAGCCATTTTCCTAGGATTCATGAAGATTCTACTCATCAATATCAACAACTTTCCCGAAGAAACCAACTGTCCAAAAAAATTTTTAAATTACATCAAGAAAAAATTTCAATCGAAATGCAAAACCGCATTTTAATTCAGTCCCTTTGGACTCGTCAAGCAGGTCGGACGTATGTTGGTTCACATGGGAACCTTCTTTTGCATTGCCTTTTTTTGAATTATAAGGCAATGCAAAACGATTTTTTGCTTTAGTTCCTCGGAACTCTTCAAGCAGGTCGGACGTATGTTGGTTCACGCTGGAAATTTGTGACCGACAATTTACAGACAGACAAACAGACAAAGTTTTGACTTTTATAATTAGTAATTAGATCAGATTTGGAAATTAGGGGACTTTCTCTGGGCGAACAAACCATCTCCTTGGCAGGCGATAGAAGGCCATGGAGGACGACAGTTCACCATTCTGGGGTTGTGGGATAAAGACCTCACACCGAAAGGTACTAATGGTCTATAAAGTTTGATGATGATGGTTCTGGTGGTCATTGTGTGCATAGTGGAGGAGTGTCATCTTGGGGATTGTTTCTATAGGGGTTGGGTCCACCCAAGAAGCATAAAAATGTCTATCGCGCCAAACGAAGAATTCAATCTACAACTGCATTTTTTGCGAAATGTTTTGCAAATTTACCGTAAAAAAACCGGTAAATTCCCTACAATTTTCGCACGAAACAGAGCTCCATATCAAAACCCTCGTTTATTGTGATTAACATTTTTTGCCTGTTGGGTGGGCCAGCCCCTATAGAAACAATCCCCGAGATATGACACCAAACATACAATGACCACCAGGCCCTCATATGCAGAAACTATACGAAAAAACCGCTTGCGATCCCTAATCGTGAAATTTCATATACTTTGACATACGCCGATGACGTAACGTCCGGCTACACAATTTTTGATTTATCAGAATGGGACGACCCATTGCCGGGTCATGAAACACTGATCTGCTGATCCTTTGTTTCTTTCCCGTTCATCACGTAAATCCTTCGAATCTACCAGCTCAAGCGAGGAACTTGACGAGGACAATTGGTCCCAGCTTTAGTCACATCCAGAGGCCTGATCACATGACCACTCAGATTCTCTAGTGTCAGTTGAGAAAACTTTGGATACTCGCAAATTACGTGATATCCGGTTTCGTTACCGAGGCGAGAAGGTACATTCGGGATCGCTAACGATCTTAACGATCTTTAACAAATGACTGTTTGGCCCATAGTGCCCGGTGATCGCTCCCACCACTCTTCTTATGCGACTCTGGTCCATGTTCAGCAGTGCATTTGTCCATTTGCAATCGGGCATTGGTAGGCACTGCTTTGTGTGTGCCTTGCCCTACCATATTCACGCCAAAGCTTCATTCCCTCTGAACGCACCCACTCCTTTACAAGTTTGTTACATTCTGACTGTGGTATAGGAATAAACGGTTGAGATCCACATTGAGCAGATGTAGCACCCAGCCTTGCCAGTTCATCCGCTCTCTAACCCAAGCACCCAAGCAACCCTCACCCGATTTCTCAGGCCCAGCTGGTTCAGTGTATTTCTGAACTCGCTCAATAATTTGGATGTGGTGACAGGCAACGTTATCGCTATGATCATTTCTTCGCTCTCGGATAGGTTTGTGATTCTTTCGCCTACCGTTTCCAGTCTCAATGCACTTCGCAATCCTTCCATCGCTGCGAACGTTTCTGCCTGAAGTATTCTGGCGAAATTTCGTAAGTGGAAACTCTCTTTTGTCATAGGTTCCAGTGTTAGTACCCAGCCCCCACTCCATTAGAGTTTTTTTATCCATCTGTGGACAGACTATTTCACCAACCTCTCAGCCATTTTAGTCTGTCTGGTATGACAGCCTCATAGTGCTTCACAAAGGAAATTTCTGGTTTTATCCGGTCCGTGGGCATATCAAAAATAGGACTGGCCCCTCTGATATTTCCCTGACCCATGTTAAAGTTCCTCATCCAAAGATCATTAAGCAAGAGTCTGTCTGCAGTTCTGCCCTAATTTGCATAAGAAACTTAGTGCGAAAGAGACAAAAAACATTGTGTGGACTTTTGTATAGATTTTCTTTTCTCTCTTTCGCACTAAGTTTCTTATGCAAATTACGGCAGAGTTGTGAATGCCAGTTATGAATACTTGCCTCACCAGAAAAGTGCTATGGAAGTTAGCCTTGATGATCGTTTGGATGGATGCAATATTCAGCAGCGCTTCCATGGCTGTCGTTGCTGTTGTTTTCATAGCTCCAGTCATACAGATACATACCAGTCTTGCGGCTACACGAATAAATTCAGGGAATGGCTTAAGTCTTGTCGGTACAGATGAGTCTCTAGATTAAAATGCAACGAATTTCGTCTGTTTTTTTTATTCTTCTGAAATTACATTGCAGTTAGTTGAACATTCAAGATCAAAAACATTCAAAGATGCACATATTCGTATTTTGAAGTGAGTCGCTCTAAAGACGAAACTAGACCGGTTCTTCCACAATCCACACGATGCTGAATTAAAAAGCAGTTGTAATTCCACTACACATCTATTGCGTGCGCATTTTTTGTATAAATATACGAGTAAACGTGTGAGTTCCTATTACTTCATACGTGTCTTAATTGTTGGGGAAATAATCCAACTGAGTTTTGAGAGCATCGTTGAATACAATGCATTATTGCGTATTAGTGAATACAAACGTTTACCCCCCTATTTATCGACTCACAATGAATAAAAACTACGTAGCAGCTCTATTTACATTTAGGGTGAAAAATGACATCACCGTTCTTTCTTGTAGTTGGTATATGCTTCGTACTGTTGGGTTCTACCCAAAATGTACAAATTTAATTCGAAAAGGTTTCGTTTCATATATGTAAATCTTCAAACGAATGATGTCATTTTTTAGTTGTTTGGGGTAGAAGTTTTACTTTTGCGCATTGATTGACTCAATTTTGCACGACTGAGCTCACTAGTTCAATTCGCTGTTAATAATTTTTATTTAATTGTTGAATGTAACTCAAATTGCCACTTTATTGTTGAAATCTTTCTATGTGAAACTTCAGGCAGTACTGCCCTACAATGCATAAAAAACTTAGCGACTCTCTCACAACTTCTCCTCACTAAGTTTTTATGGCAGAGTAAATGGAAGTTTTGGTCGCAAACACATAGAAAGCGCCACTTACAATTACTCTGAATGAATTTTTCTTCTGAGAGTAGATGTTAGCGTTCGTTACGCCAGCTGCCGCTCCTAACAGTTGTATACTGCCGTTTAACTGCCATACAACGCATAAAAAACTTAGCGAGGACAATTCGTGAGAGAAAATATATTAGAATCTCTGCCGTACAACGCATAAAAACCTTAGCGACGAGATTTTGTAAGAGAAAATATATGAAAATCTCTCATCTGCCCTACAACGCATAAAAAACCTAGCAACGTTATCAGATGAGAGGTTTTCATATATTTTCTCTCACAAAATCTCGTTTTTTATGCGTTGTACGACAGTCATCTGATGACGTCGCTAGGTTTTTTATGCGTTGTAGGGCAGATCTATGGTCTGATAAAGTCGTTAAGTTTTTTATGCATTGTAGGGCAGATAACGTCGCTAATTTTTTTATACGTTGTACGGCAGTCATCTGATAACGTCGCTAGGTTTTCTATGCGTTTTAGGGCAGATCTCTCGTCTGATAAAGTCGCTAATTTTTATGCATTGTAGGGCAGATAACGTCGCTAAGTTTTTTATGCATTGTAGGGCAAAAAAGGAGAAAAAAAACATATACAAACTCAGCGACAATTTTCAACATATTTCGCTGAAAAAAATCAAATTAGCGACAAAATTAAACAAAACAATCTTCGAGAATCTTTTCGCTGACTTTCCCTAAGTTTTTTTTTCTTTATGACGTCAGTATAGCGGTAATTGACGATAGCGAGAGTGAAAAACTAACTTCAGGCGGCCCATCAAGATTTTCGAATGGCTCGTTTTTGTATAACTTAGTCGATTCAATTGTTGTGGAGTGTTGGTGGAGGAGTCGCAGTTGGGTTAGTGGTAAAATTCAATTTCATTTCAATTCAATCCTTTATCACAAATTTGAGCTGTTCTGCCGTACAACGCATAAAAAACCTAGCGACGAGAATTTGTCAGAGAAAATATATAAAGCTTGCAGCCAGTCAAATTGGTCATCCAAACCAATCCCCAAAAATTTGTCTTTGAGGTATTTTTGTGTTATAAATAAAAATCTTAAGGTACCTCGTCCAACTCTCAAAATATCCAGTTTTTTTTTCTTCAAACGATAATGGCGATTTTCAGCCTCTTTTTATGAAAATCGATTCAGCTGTTAGGTCTGCGAACGGATTTCATGTTTATAATCCTTACGGAAATATTGCGATGTGTTGTAGGGATAACGTCGTCGTAGGCAGTTTGGTGATGTAATATCATTTAGTGGAGATTCTGTAAACAGTTGCTTTTAGCACGAGACGAAATATAGAGGTTTAAGTGTTTTGACCAGTGATTTGGTGTGTTTTTCGTTTTGAAGTCTAAATAAAAGAAATCTTAAGATTCTTAATAATCTTTTTTTCTGCTGAAAGGTTGATGTAAAATTCGAAGATGAGCAAAATCGGTTGGGATCTTCGAAAGAAACGTAGTTTGCGAAGGTCGGTGAAAGTTTTTCGATTTTAAAGGGGTCATTATATAAGACGCGATGCGAACCGCATCGCGTCAGGTTTGTGTGAAATCTCAACTTCACAAAACAAAATTTTTTTTTGTCATGTTGAACTTTCATACAAACCTTAAGCGATGTGATTCGCATCGCGCTCAATATAATGATCCTTCAAGAGCGTGTCAGATATTTTGACAGTTCTATGTTTTGCGATGTTTTTTCATTGCATATTTCTAAGGCAGTGATCATCAATTTTAAATTCCGAAACATCTACTGTTTGCATAACACATCCCTTTATAGATTCTCTGAACCAGAATATATAATTATTGAGTCTTAGTGTCACAATTTGATCTGAAAAAACATCGCAAAGACTCGGCGAATGCCGGACATCTGTAAAACCGGACGAATTCGGACCAGGGGGTTGGGGGGGGGGGGGTCGGAAAATTGTCAAAATAACCGGACGTCATTTGTGAATGGCTCCTTTCTACAAAAATCAAGTGTACCAACACCACCAGATGTGTTTTTAACGAAGAGCTCGGAATTCCATATTTAAAGAAAATATCAAATAGTGAAAATCACTAAAAATTTTTGTTTTTTTTTTTAATTCACGTAACTGTACTGAATTTCCCATAACTAAAGTACTGAATTCTGATTATCCCTGACTGTTCTGAATTTTTTTTTTGAATGCAGTAGGTGGCAGCACATTCCATGCACTTGACATTTGACATCTGTATCATAAGTCCTGGGAAATAAAAAAAATCCGGTCGTCCACCAAGATTAAGTGCCGCAACAAGAAAAAAAGTGCTGTCAAGTGCGAAAAACAAGGTTGGTCAGTGGTCAGTCAACACGCAAATTGGGTCGAAAATTTGGCATTTCAAAGAATTCCGTCCATCGAATTTTGGCAAAAAATGACGTAATCCGTCGAAAATGTAAGCGACCACCAAAATATACAGCACAACAACTCGAAAAAATAACAAAATGCCGCCGTGCGCTTCTTGTGAAATATTTTGCGAAACCGAAATTCATCATTTTGGATGATGAATCGTACTTCACTTTTTCCCATCATGAATTGAGCGGGAACGACGGTTTTTACACTGACAACATTGAAACAACACCAGACAATGTTCAATATGCCAGCAAATCGAAATTTGAGCCGAAAGTGCTGATGTGGGTTGTGTAGCGTATCAGTTTTTATAACTCAATAATATTGTCAATCGAAGTAATCATTTTAATTGTATAGAATCAAGTTAGCTTTTCTTTACTAAAATTTGTATAAATAGGGAAGTCTGTGCAAATAAAAATCATTCTTCAGTCCTTTAGGACTTTAGTCCGAAAAACATCTTGTTTTATTGAGCTTTAGTCTTAGTTAGAATCAAATAGAATCTTTGAGCTGATTATTGGCCCGTTTCAACTCATAAGAAGTTGAAGTGAGTATAATTAACCTTAGCATTCTATATAGCATTCAATAGAATCATGAGCTGATTGTGGCCCGTTTCGATGTTTATCAGTCGAAGTAAGCACAGTTAACCTTAGTATTCTATAGTGGCCATTTCAACGAAGGGTATTTCTGTGCCGTTGATTCGATCAAACGAGTCTAAAGCGATCAATGCTGAAATTTGCACCGGTCCGGTCAGTGCTTGCCGAAGTTGAAGCGATTCATCGAGAAATATTATCTTAACGACGAAATAACGTTTTGGCAAGCAGCCATTATGCCAAAACAACGTTGGATTGGTTGACAGAACAAGAAGTGCCATTTGTACCAAAAAAAGACGTCCAATAGAAAATTTTTGGGTCGCTCTAAAGCGTATGGTGTACGACGATGGCTGGGAAGCTTGAAACCACAAGGTATAAGTTTTGAAACTGATCAGTACTGCTTCAGATCAGTTTTGAAACTGATTAGTACTGATGAGTATCAGTTTTAAAACTTATCAGTACTGATCAGTTTAAAAACTGATCTGAAGCAGTACTGATCCGTATCTGTTTTGAAATTGATCAGTACTCATCCGTATACGTTTTGAAACTGATCGGTACTGCTTCATATCAGTTTTGAAACTGATCAGTACTGATGAGTACCAGTTTTAAAACTGATCAGTACTGATGAGTATCAGTTTTAAAACTGATCAGTACTGATGAGTATCAGTTTTAAAACTGATCAGTACTGATGAGTATCAGATTTAAAACTGATCAGTACTGATGAGTATCAGTTTTAAAACTTATCAGTACTGATCAGTTTAAAAACTGATCTGAAGCAGTACTGATCCGTATCAGTTTTGAAATTGATCAGTACTCATCCGTATACATTTTGGAACTGATCGGTACTGCTTCAGATCAGTTTTGAAACTGATCAGTACTGTTGAGTATCAGTTTTAAAACTGATCAGTACTGATGAGTATCAGTTTTAAAACTGATCAGTACTAATCAGTATCAGTTTTAAAACTGATCAGTACTGATGAGTATCAGTTTTAAAACTAGTTTTGAAACTGATCAGTACTGACGAGTATCAGTTTTAAAACTGATCAGTACTGATGAGTATCAGTTTTAAAACTAGTTTTGAAACTGATCAGTACTGTGAGTATCAGTTTTAAAACTGATCAGTACTGATGAGTATCAGTTTTAAAACTGATCAGTACTGATGAGTATCAATTTTAAAACTGGTCAGTACTAATCAGTATCAGTTTTAAAACTGATCAGTACTGATGAGTATCATTTTTAAAACTGATCAGTACTGACGAGTATCAGTTTTAAAACTGATCAGTACTGATGAGTATCAGTTTTAAAACTAGTTTTGAAACTGATCAGTACTGATGAGTATCAGTTTTAAAACTAGTTTTGAAACTGATCAATACTGATGAGTATCAGTTTTAAAACTGATCAGTACTGATGAGTATCAGTTTTAAAACTGATCAGTACTAATCAGTATCAGTTTTAAAACTGATCAGTACTGATGACTATCATTTTTAAAACTGATCAGTACTGACGAGTATCAGTTTTAAAACTGATCAGTACTGATGAGTATCAGTTTTAAAACTGATCTGAAGCAGCACTGATCAGTTCCACAACGCATACGGATGAGTACTGATCAATTTCAAAACTGATCTTAAATAGTACTGATCAGTTTCAAAACTTCTAACTTGTAGCTTATAACTTATAAACATTTATAACTTAAAACGTAAACTTATAACTTATAACGTAATCATTTAACATATATATATTATAGCTAAATATAGCGATACATAAGTGGCAATCGTATATCTTAAAGATTAGAACATTTAGAACAGCTTTTTTGTTTCTATTCGCATACGTGCGAAGTTGGTTGTTATTGACTTAAGATTGATATAACAAGAGTGAAGCTTCTTCCCTACGAAATTCGTGGTGGCCAACGCTGTTCACGAATTGACTGGCAATCGAGACCAAATTTCTTGAATTGACAATATACTTTCATTTAAAAATTATTGAAAAAGGACTACAGTCCATTCTTACCACGAGCTATTTTCTCAGCTTAAAACTAGATTGTCCTCCAAGATTTCTTCACAATCTCACTAAAGTGCATCACAAAACTCTGTTAAAAATTGACTTATTTCCTTCTCTTGATGATCTTGACAACACGCATAGGCCGGGACAAGTGCAATATTAATTTCAAATGTCAAACATTGACCTTGACCCGTCCTGAGCGGAATGTCTCCCACTAATTAAACTTCATTTTAACATCGTAAAGTTGTTTCATTGTTACGCAAGCCATGATACGTACAGGAATGGACAGTGTTGCACATCGCATCCACACCAGCTCAACGAAGTGGTCTGTTGGTTTAAGAAATGTTATTTAAATAAACAATTTGTCTATCGAATTTGTAGCTGCCGACATTCTACTCACCTAGTAGAGGTTATCGGTGCCTCTTATTTGCTTCGATGTCCAGTTGGTATGTGGATAGTTCCTTTCCGAAGATATCTCGTTCTCGGATAAGTCACAAAAGTTGTGTCTTAGACAAGTTTTCGCTTCAAAGGTCTTACGATTCAAATCAAAACAAAAATACAAAAATCCAGTTACATTACGGAACCAATGTTTGCGAATCGCTAAATCGACAAGGAAAATGGAGACGTAGATCTTCGCAAATGTTTTTCAACTGAAAGCTAAAAAAAAAGATCTTTTTACTTTTTTGCTCTTAGAAACAAGTTTTGTGATATTTTGTTTGATGTTCGTGTGAGAATTGTTTATTTGAAAGCGAACTAATCGCATTGAAGAGAGGTGATGTTTTCTATGCTTCTTCTTTATGTACAAGTAAAAAATGACTATAATTATAGTGGCAGGATGTTGCACAAACACAATAATCGTTTTTTTTCACAAAGCCTTAATTTCGTTGATGACGGTTTTGAAAATACGACCACCTTTTTTATTTTATAAATTTTCATTTATGTTTCGAATGTGGTATACTTGGTAGAGACAAAGCTAAACTGGAACTTTGGTTGTATTAGTCGAAAATTAAATGATTTATTTTTGTTGATGTAGAACACAAGAATACAATTTTTATGTCTGAATTTCTGTCTGAATTTAAATTGACAATAACAATTTTTTTTAATTTATCCACTCCCATTTATGGTTTACGTATGTTTGGTGAAATAACGATTGTCACATGCTTTTTAACGACAGAGTATCCTATTTTTCCTATTTTTTTTCGGAAAAAATCTATCAAATGGAAATAATTGAAATTGTATATCAGAAATGGTTCATTAGTGTTTTTCAGAAAATGTATTCCGAGTGTTAGAAAACATGAGCCATGCGTTAATGATTCTCGTTACATGTTTTTCTTACTTTATATTAGAGGATGCATAACTAGAGGTGTGCGCCGATCGAAAAATCCTAGTGGCGCTCAGTAGCGAAAAGGTCAAAATTATCAGCACAATACCAACAAGCGATTGACACAAATTTCAATATACCGTTGTCCACTGATGATAGTTGTTAAAAATATTTTATTGTTACGCCAATTCGACAGCTGTAGGTCGATTAACAATGTTGTTAATTCGAGTTGGCCTTATTTGGGCATCAAAAATGTTTTAAAGCGAAGAAAGAGAAGGTGTTGATCATTTGAAGACTTCGGAAGAAAAACAAGATAAAGCAATTGAAAGTGAACGTACTCTCATATATTATACATGGGAGCAGGTTCACTTTCAATTGCTTTATCTTGTTTTTCTCCCGAATTCTTCATTTCTTGTTATAACTCGGAGGTTGTGCATAAATAAAAATGAAATTTTCGATCTTTCCCTCTCCTCTCACTCATTCTAGTGACTATAAAACTGTCAATAATAGTAGATTATTAACCAAGTGATGTATGGGGCGATTATAGTTGTAGAGAATGTCCGAGGGGCTCTGCCTCGAGGAATATTCACGTACCGAGACTATAATCAAGCTATTTACAACTTGATTAATCCGATAGTTTATATCATTTGGGCCACCCGTTGTGACTTCCAAGTTGGTGCAAGAATGCAAGGAACACCTAAATCAGATATGGCTGAAGAATCGGGTCAAACTGGTTTGGGTGCCCGGACATTCGGGAGTGGATGGCAATCAGAAAGCTGGCAATCAGAACCGGCTCGACGGCTATCACATTCGGACCGGAACCACACATCCCTGTCCCGAATTCAGCGTATGAAGGAGGAGTGCACACCAAGTGCTTCCTCCCCACTCCGAACGAGAGATGGACAAAAAATCTCTTGACGATGATCCGGGACCGAGTGAGAAGGATCGTGAGAGCGGTGACCGGCCATTGCGGACTCAACAAGCACCTAACGAAAATGAAGATTCTAGGTGACCCGGAGTGCTCCTGTGGCTTGCAAGAGGAAACGAGTTTTCACCTTATATGCGAATGCCCCAAGTTCCTTCAGCTGAGGCGCAGGACACTCGGCGACTATGTCGTCCACCCTTCGAGAGTGGCTGAATTAGGACCTATCACATTAGATAAGTTCCTGGTCGGCACGCGAAGGTTCGCTTGATTTTTACATGATGAACGGAATTGGGAACAAAGGGTCAAGAGATCTGTGTTCGAGATCGAGAAATCGATCGTCCCAAACTGAAAAAAAAATCATTTGGGCGAGGGACTCAATTAAGGAATATCGTGTGGAGCCATTTGGCTCCGCCTTCACCTCAAGTGGCTCAGCACTAGTTCATTTTTGGCTCCAGACAAAATTTTAATATTTTTGATCAAAACTGTAAAACCGGCTACATATTTTCTTTCTTCGAAAAATTTGGCCTGCATCGCATCTACGGCAATCTTACCACGATCCGACTCCACACGGAAAAATCCTTATTTTAGTCACTGATTTGGGCGTATAATAAGCCATTTGACTCGTGGCTTTTTTAAATTTTCATTGAGATTTGACGTCATGATATTATAGTCGGACTATAATGAAATTTATAATCGAATCGAAAATTATTGTCGGACTATAATGAATATTATTTGACCATAATATGAATATTATACATCTCCCAGTATGAAAATCGATATGGTCATTACATCCTTACTTTCAGGTATATAAATGACTGGTTATATGCTCAAATGATGTAAAATAATTTTTTAAGTCGGTGCGCATTCAATTGATGACATTAGTATCAAAGCATTCGTTTAAAGTTTTTCCCGCTAGAGTTAACACTCAAGGAACAGTTCCAACCACCCGGGTGACGGTTGATTGTTCAAAAATATTAGTATTTGCTATTTGAATCGACACAAACTTCACAGTAATAGTAAGTGTTATAATCGCGCGATTATAGTCGAGGTGGAGTGAATGATCCGAGGGCTTCAGCTCGAGGTCTATTCACGTACCGAGACTATCATCGAGCGCTTTAGCCCTTGTGTTGTACGATAGTTTATTACAGGCGCCTATCATAAGCCAATGTTGCGCGAAACCATTCACTAATTCCTCAAACGAACTTTTTCGCAAATGTGCCACTTTTCTTAATTGTTTTCATCCATGGCACCACACTGAGTCAAAATTCCTTTTGTTATCTGAACTATCATCTTTTCCTCTAGTTCTAGCCAAAAATTGCATCCTTTTGTATAATTCGACTCGACTAGAATATCGCCGATTATGGTCGTTGTCGACTGTAATAGCGCTGATTAGGGGTCATTCATAAAGGATGTCACGCTTGCTATAAACTCCACAAAGTCCATATCTCCTAACTGGTCAGAGATTTTGTTTATAGTACTCCGGCTACCCCCCCCCCCAAACACCTCCCCCTATTTGGGGGAGTAGCTAAAGTTCTATAAACAGAATTTGCTGTCCTGACTGAGTTATTACCTTTTTATGGATACTCATTTTTTATAGCAAACGTGACATCCTTTTTGAATGACTCCTTAGGATCGTAGTCGACCACAATAGCGCTGATTATAGTCGAGCGGATCATAATAACGCTATTATGATCCTGCGTCGAAGCAAGGAAATCGACTATAATCAACATATTATAGACCTATTTTCATCGATTTTGACTGCTATAATTGGCTTATTACAGTCGCCAAGGTAATAAACGAATTTACAACACTCGGAGCTATAATATGCATATTATAACCTTCAAACTGAAGTTTGAGGCCCTCGTGTTATAAAGCATCGTATAACACACGGGCTGTAATTTGAGATCTCCTATCTGGGAGAGGTTGAATATCCGAGGGCGTGTTATAATATACAACTATTTTTTTCCAGTGTCATAATATAATAAATATATGGAACTGTCGAATTCACAACCAACTTCACATTGAATAGAATGCTATTCATAATAAAGTTAGCCACAGTTTTGACATTCGTATATTAATTTAATGTTTTTATAAGAGTGCGTACAGCAATTACTCGATAATATGGGGTAGACCTAGAAGACCCGATGAGATTTAGCGCGTACAGCAATTTTTTCTTCGTTCAGTTAATCGTTATGAAAGCTGTCAACGTTCACTGAGATTGTCAAATTTCTGTGAGTAAAGTTGTGAAAGTAGTCATTAAGAACGCGTCTTGAGAGCGTGCAGCAATTGATGGTGAAGTTCACTGGTGAACATTTTGACAGATCTACTCATGTAATTTATATGGGTAGACCTGTCAAAGTTAACTTAACGAATAAGTGCTGCACGCACTCCTATATGGGTAGACCCGATAAGATTTACTGATGAAGTGTGCGTACAGCGATTATTCGTTAAGTTGACAGGAGCATGACAGTCTTTTGTTTCGGTGTTTACAAGGAATATACAACGTGAAGTTGGGTGCAGTTGCGACCAAAGCTAACTTCATTGCAAACAAGATCAGCAGATTTGATTCATAAATTTACCAAAAACTGAGAAGTTGAGGAGTTGAGAAATTCAAAAATCAGCTGATATTCTCCCAATGAAGTTAACTTCGGTCGCAACTGTCAACTTAACGAATAATCGCTGTACGCACACTTCACCCGTAAATCTTATCGGGTCTACCCATATAAGAGTGCGTACAGCAAGTATTCGTTAAGTTAACTTTGACAGGTCTACCTATATAAATTACATGAGTTGATCTGTCAAAATGATCACCAGTGAACTTCACCATCATTTGCTGTACGCTCTCAGGATAAGTTCTTAATGACAGCTTTCACAACTTTACCCACATAACCAACATTTGGGTAGAAATTTGACACTCTCAGTGAACGTTGACAGCTTTCATAACGATTAACTGAACGAAGAAAAAATTGCTGTACGCGCTCTAATTGTTACTGTGCCAAAATCGACAGAGGGTTAAAAAACTGAAGAAATGTATAGACGTCATTGTTGCACGATCGTTGATTGATCAAACTCCTTATTAACAAGATTTAAGAAGAACATTCAACGCTTCTGGTGAGAAAATTCAACCAACAAGCGTACAACACAAAGCAAACCCAATCATAATTTCGTTCAATCATTACATAACGGAGTAGAATCAAGTAATTACCATTGAAATGAAAACGAAACAAGAATTCATCTGCATTCGCACTGACAATAATGGCATGAATCTACATTTCGAACTCATGTTATGTTATGGTTATACATAAAGTTAAATTAAAAAAAAAGAACGAAATGAAATTCTTCATGCCTCAATAGTGAGCACACCCACCAAACAATAAACAACTGAAACTGAGTCACACATTTAGAAGTCAACGGCTTTTTGATTTTTATTCGAGAAAAATTTAACCGTTTTCCATTTAAATTTTGTTTTTTTTTTTGAGCATTGCACATTTTTTACATCAGACGATGATTGTAAGTGGAAATTGGACAGTAATACATGTGTCGCTTTACATAATTCTTTACATTTTGTGTGTCTTTGTTTAAAATACAAATTTTATATTTAATTTATGACTCAAATTACAATTATCTTCACACACCTTAATTTATTGCTGTTCCGAATGAAAAAATCTCCGCTTAACTCGTTTAAACGGGAACACAATAGCTAAATGCGCTGCGAGCCTTTCAACAATTTTATTTTTTAATAAACTTCCGAACAAAAGCGGTTCCATTCAATCTTTGAACATTAATTATACAATTACATTTCATTCACACTTTTCGCAGATTTAAAAGTTCCACATCATCGTTAGCCTTGTAATTTCAGTGGTGTTGTCCAAAGACAGAGTAATCCTGTTGCTATGAAAAGCTGATTTCATTGATACCGCACAATAAAATATCGAGTGGAAAAGTACAAAGTGTAACTGTGCTTTGCTTATTGTGTCTTCACATTGGCACGCTATGAAAAAAAAACTAACTTGATAATGATCACTCGAGTTTCTTATTCGTATATTTCGCCCTCTCACAACATATTGGTAGTGTGAATAAGTTTCCATCATTTTCTGTTAGATGGCGTTACTTGTAAATTTTGTTAGCTCTACCGACAAAAATTATTTCAAGAGATGGAAGCTCCTTTGAATTGTTAAA
>WJQU01003222.1:0-11000 GCA_029228625.1 Pseudolycoriella hygida
TGTTTTACAATTTCCATTTTTTATTTGTTCAAATAAAAAGGGGAGGCTCCGTACAAAAGGTTTGTGTTTGTGGTTTTATCCGTGGAAAATGAAAGTGTTGCCGCTTTTCACGAGACTACAAATCTTAGTGGAGAAATAGATTCGCTGATCATATTGAATAACATGTTTGCCCTTCCATAAGCATAAGCGTAACGATGCTTGATCTTCTTAATCGAGGGGCCAATAATCGTGTATTTTGAGTGCAAAAGAGTTTTCTTAAAGAAAGTCCTCGAAGGATTTTTTTATTTTAAATCATTTTCCTTGTCGATTTATGAGGATTATCTTGCCTTTTTACCACGGACTATTTTAGGGAATGTTTTCTGGGTGTTTGTATGTGTGTGTTAGTGTATTCAAAGTATGGGTCAAATATGAGCAAAATTTTTGAACTGTGTGAGGATGGAGATAGATGTTTGGTGTCAAAGTAAAAGTTGATGGGTTGGGTGTATAGTGTGTCTGGGTGACCAACAAAATGGCCGACGACGATATGGGACGGACTTAGGGGGAAAATTAAATTTTTTTAAAATTTTTTTTTGTTGGAGATGGAGATAGATGTTTCCTGTCAAAGGAATTTTTTTTTGCCGCTTTTTTATGCCGGAATTTTTTTCACCGGAAATTTTTTTCGCCGCAAATTTTTTTTGCTGGAAATTTTTTTCGCCGAAAATTTTTTCGCCTGAAATTTTTTCTCCGGAAACTTTTTGTTTCTTCTTTGTTTTCTCTTTTCTTCCAAAACTACTGATATCACAACAAAAACCCTTTTTAAAAGGGAAAGTGACGCAAGTCCTCTTCCCCCCTTCCTATCACTTTTCATCAATTTTTTATCAATTTGTGATGCATTTTTTTAATCAAAAGTAAAAACATTCCAAAAGAATTTTTTGCGTTTCAAAGCTTTAAGCGTCGCGTCACCTCAATTGATATCAGTTGTTTTGAAAGAAGGGACAAGGAGTTGCTTCACGTTGTGATTACTGGAAAGCCAATCGAAAGGTTCCACAGGAGAGCTTATCGACTAGTCTCACGGGATAACCAATCGAAAGATCTTGTCGAAGAGCCTGAGAGAAAAGGTGTCCAGACGGACAGACTGGTCGTTGCCATAAAGTACTCTAAAAAATCATTTCGGACAGCCCATTGAAAATTTATTTTGGACAGCCCATTGAAAAAACATTTCGGACAGCTGATCGGACAGTTGATCGAACAGCTGATTGAAAAAAGTGCACAGACGGACAGACTGACCTTTACCTTTACCTACCGCTACTTAATAAAAGGGAAAAAATGTGTAGAAACACTGCAAGGAAATTGGATATCTTTATTTAATGTATACCCAACCCTAAATTCAATTTTTTGAGAAGAATGGCATTTCTGATCACCTGGGAAGATAGCTTTAGAATATTTAAAATGTTCAACAATGTTCTGTCGATTTTGCTCCATGTTTCTGCTTGGGTTCCTTCTAATTGAACGAACACTCTGTAGCCGAAGCAGGAATCAACTTTATTAGGTCGTCATCAACTCGTTTGCATGCACATGTTATTGAGGATCGTTTTCGACGATAGGGTTTGTCTATCAGTGTCCTAACTTCGTTGTAGATGTTTGTAAGAATAGGTAAATTTAAATTTCGTTGTAAGATGAATTGTAAAGGTCATACTGATGATATTTTCAGAATCTATAGAATGTGTTCATATTGCGTATTGACGAATCTCGATAAAATGTTACTACGTGTTGCAAATGGAAATTTTTCTTCACTAGTTTTGATAGCAAATCCATGGTTTTTTGTCGTACTGTCAACGAAACTCTTGAAGATTTATTGGAACTCGGTTTAGCTGCATTCTCTTTCTCTTCCATTTGATTTTGAACTTCAGCAACACAATTTGCACACGACCATTCCATGTAAGCCACATCGCTCGTAACATTCACACAATCAAAGTGAAACCACAGACTACACGTATCACATTGAACCATCTCAGGAACGTCAATATTCTCACATAGTTGGCAACTGTACGTCTTGTACACCAGCTTCTTCTGGCGACTGACACCTTTCTTTTTTGTTGCCATTTCCGATAAAATCGCCGAATATTTACAAATTTTCTTTGACGACAATCGTAATGTTCACGTTGCACAAAAATTTGTTTCGACAGGAATGATTTCACCATAGAAATTTTGAAGAATGTTGCAAATGGAAATTTTTCTTCACTAGTTTTGATAGCAAATCCATGTGGTGCCATTTTCGGACTTTTGTTTTTTGAATTCGTAAATGTCGAATTAATCGTTCATTTTTAGTCGATATCGTGTTAAGGAATCAGAATTGTTGTTATATATATATAACATATGTTATATAACATATGTATATGTATATGTATATATATGTATATGTATATAACATATATATAACATATGTTAATATATATATATATATATATATATATGTAGAATAATGTTAAAAATGCCCGCTGCGTTTGTGCTCAATTGAACGAGATTTTATTTGATAATCAAACGCGATCGACGATGCGTTGTTTTTGCATTGCCAGATAACTCATTTTGACACTCGGAAGTTATTTTTTTTAGTGTTTAGTCATTCGTTCTCGTACCTCTGACCAGGGTACACGTTCTATATTGTTTCTGTGTAAGTAGATTCATCGGTCAAATTTATTACGTTGTACTGTGAGATTATTTTGTGCGTTGAATACTAGAAGTAAGACAATTTTGTATATTTGACGCTATTTTCATAGTTTTGATTATTTGTATTTGAATTTAAAGGTTTTTAAGCGTACCAATTACAAGCGCTATCAACAATAAATGAAATTAAAACTAAAGGTTGGCGTTTGTTTGGACGAACTCAAAAATCTGGTGTTGTTCGCGCATTTTCCTCCGCAACACTACGCTTTGTAAAGGTTCCTTTCTTTGTTTTTGATCGCAAAAGATTTCATACTCCATTTTGTGTTCTTTCTAAGATATCAGAAATACAACAAGGTGAAACGCCCTTTTATGAGGTGGAGGTGCAGCAAATCTCTCGAAGCCAACACTCGATACTTACAGTCACATCTACTGAACTAACACAAGAATGAAACTGAAGGTCTTGACCACGGCGCAAGTACTCAATGTGATTATCACATCAACGAAAATCCAAATGCTTTAAATGCAATAACTTCACAACAAAGACATTTTCACTGATCATTCTACACCTACAGCCGAGTAGCCCGACTTACTCTCACTCCACAGACCTTAGCACCGACTCTATGAACCGATTTTGATCAATTTTTTCCCCGGATTCATGACGCTTGTAGCTTTTGTTATCTACTGCAACTTTTTAGTGACTTCTTGTCGAAGATATATGCTCAAAAGTTTCACGGACCCGAGAAAAAACGCTAAAAATGAACTTAGAGCTACCGATTCGATAAGTTCTCAGCTTTAGCCGCACGTCCCCCATGGGCATGGAATTGAGATACGCCCAATTAACGCGAGTCGCCGAAGTGACTCTACCTATAAACGGCAAGCAAGTGCATCCTCCGTGACCTAGGTAGGGCCCGAAATACTATCATCTTTCTACTGTATTTTCGCCGACCTGGTTGCCCAGGAAGGACTAGGGGTGCAGTCACCCATTCAACGCGCAAATTGTTCTGACGCAGTTCACTATATACCACAGCCCCGCGTTGCAGCGCCACTACGCACCTCAACAAAGTGCTGGGCCGGATGCGGCCATCTCGCATGGCACACTACACCCGTGTGCCCTTCAGCACCGCGGTACCGAATTTACCCTCGGTGTGGGCTTTCGCGGTGGTATGTGTTTGCGAACACGAAGTAATTGCATATTAACGTGTGTACCGATTTTGATCAATTTTTTCCCCGGATTCATGACGCTTGTAGCTTGTGTTATCTACTGTAACTTTTTGGTGACTTCTTGCCGAAGATATATGCTCAAAAGTTTCACGGACCCGAAAAACAACGCTAAAAATGAACTTAGAGCTACCGATTCGATAAGTTCTCAGCTTTAACCGCACGGCCCCCATGGGCGCGGAATTGGGATACGCCCAATAAGTGCGGGTCGCCGAAGTGACTCAACCTATTTGCGGCAGGTTTGCGTAACCCTCCGCGACCTAGGTGGGGCCCGAAATACTATCATCTCTCTACTGTATTTTCGCCAACCTGGTTGCCCAGTAAGGACTAGGGGTACAGTCACCCATTTCAAAACGCAGACTGTTTTGACGCAGTTCACTATGTCCCACAGCCCCCGCATTGCAGCGCCACGAGGCACCTCAACCAAGTGCTGGGGCCGGATGCGGCCTCGGTGGAGGCTTTCGTGGCAAGGCTCTTAACCAGACCACTTCGGTAGGGGTGTACGCAATCACACCCAGCACCGCTGGGCCAACTCAGGAAACCATGTTACCCGCCAGTGGGTGTTTGCGGAGAGAGGGACATTTTCTTATTGCTGATTTGTAATCTCTAAAGACTCCCCAGAGTTTTCCTCTTACTCACACATTACATATGCTGTTTTGGGTGGAGGGTAGGTTCTCGAAAAGCGTGTGAAAAAGTACGATGGGAGAAGGAGGGATAAGCCTTTTGACACATTTTTAATTAATTAAAAATTGTTTTGTACAAAGAAAATCGTTAATGAACTGCAGTCAAAGTAATATGGATTATAATACAGTTCGAAGGATTAAACAATTTGTCCACGGTAATATTCCTCCTATATCGGTGGTGTACTGAATATTCTCAGTGAAGTATTTTCTTCCACATTAGAGATTATCAAAATCTACACATTTTATGTGTATGCTTTCTAAATCTAAATCCAAAAATCACATCAGCAGTTTCTTTCAATTTTCAGACTCCCCTTCCCCCTAGAACAATAGAAACGTCAGCAGTTTCTTTGTTATTTCAGACCCCCCCCCCTTCCCCGCTACTGCTGACGTCATTTACAGATTTCCCTATATGTATAGGGTATTAACCGCTGTACAAGTCAATCAGCACCTGAAACTTATTTTCTAGCTACGACTCTGCTAGAAGTAGAATGACTCAAACGTAATTTTCAACGTAAAATGTTCACTGTGAAGAAAAGCCACTGATACATGACACAACGAGTTGAATAATGTTATAAAAGGGAGTGGATTCGACAATTCCTAGTCCGCTATTAGATCTCAATTATTTCATATATTTAAGCCAAAACACATTTAATTTTCCCAGTTCGAAAGTTCCATTCCAAACTCAATTCAAACAACAGCATAACAACAGCAACAAACAACAAGACGACAAAAATAAATTTTTAATCACAAAATAGGGTTAAATATGCTCATTAATTATTTACGGTGAGCTCTCAATCAACCCCAATCATTTCTGAATTAGATAAACCTCAATTTTCGTATTTTTCGGAAGGTGTGGGGGTGTACTTTATTGTTGTTGTTCATTTTTAACGTTTTCATTTTTATTGGACCGTAACACGATATAAAAAACACATCAAATGTCTCAAGGGATGTATATAGATGGTCTGATAGCATTCGCAACAAATGTATTTCTCTATGTAGTGAATTAATGTTGTTTAGTGTTTTTACTGTGTATTCAAACGAGATATTCATTTGATGGAGAATTGAAACTCCTTTTCGATTTCTAAGAAAAAAGTACTTTGTCATAGAAAACGCTGTTAATTAATGAGGTGAGTTGGTTGAGTTGCATACTTTTCTTTCTGTTAAAAAAACGCAGAATTACCAACGTTTTTTTTCTCCTTCCGTAAACTCTTTGTGTAGTAACATTTCATCCATCACTCCATTCAGCAGTGTATCGTCAACAAAACAAATTACACTGAAAGAATAGGCAACAACAAAAACTTTTACCCATTGCACCTCGCTACCGTCGATTATGCAACCTCATCGTCAATGGTAGTTTCTTTGTTTGTATCATTCTGATTTTATCGGCAACAATGAAACGGATTCCTGTGTATCACTTCTTGTTTCCCTTTACAAATAATAATGAATATTTAACAAGCGTGTGTTTTCAGATGTGGTAAAATTTAGATGAAAGGGTTGTTGCTGACACCATAGACTCAACACAAATGGTGAACAACGAGCTAGAGTTAACTGTTCTCGGGTTCTTTTTTCGACAGTCATTTCATATAAAAAGAATCGTTAAATCGACTGATTTTTGGGGATTATTAGGATTGTTAGGATGAAGGTTTGTTGCATGGATCGTTTACGTTAAGGAAAAATTGAATTCTTCTGAATCCGGTAAACTTTTACGTGTTTCATGACTCATGGAAAATGATTTATTGGTTTAGACTTTGTACTTTGAGTGAACTTAATGTGGAAAACTTGGCAACGACCCCTGAATTGCAATTCCTGTGCTTTGGGATGAGTTAAGAGTAAAGATTGAAGGACTACATGACAAACTTTTTTTCATTTTTATTTTTCTTCTTTATCTTACCTTTTTCTTCAGCTCTTTAGGTTCTTTTTGGTACCGGAAGTCTCATACTCATACATGCGTTAGTAAAGCGAAGCGGCAATGTACCGGGTCTAGCATCAGAGATTTCATCAGGCAAAATTCCTGCTTTTGATGAGTAGCGACATCTACCTTTTTTCACACATTCATACGGTTCAGCACAAAGGCTTATTCGTTTTTATCCAGTAGCGCCAACGTTGTTTCATTGATAAGCACGGTTCAGTAGAAAACAAATGACACCATCGATTCAATAATACTCAAAGTATAGATGGTGTCATTTTTTTATCAATTAAACAATGGTGGCGCTACTGGATATAAACGACTATTAGCCTTTGTGCTGAACCGTATGAGTGTGTGAAAAAAGGAAGATGTCGCTACTCATCAAAAGTACGAATTTTGCCTGATCAAATCTGATGCTAGACACTGTCTATTGAATGTACTGAAAAATTCGACTTCTACGACAATTATTTTCGTGATAAATAATTGCGCCAACCAACATTTCGTTAAATTTTTTTTATCGAATCGTTCAATTTATTCATCGAAGAATTCTTATCTCTGGCTGGCGCAATTATTTATCGCGAAAATTCGTAATTCTAGATCCACTCGTGCTGATGACTTTCTCGTTGTCGACGAACACAGGACAAAATATGGTCTTTATGAGCCAACCAATAACATGTGTACATCATGGCCCGTGTATCGTTCAAGATGACTATGACTATCAGGAAGTTGAAAATTTATAATTATAAAATTCAAAACTTTGTCTGTTTGTCTGTCTGTCTGTCTGTTTGTTTGTCTGTCTGTTTGTCGGTCACAAATTTCCAGCGTGAACCAACATAGGTCCGACCTGCTTGAAGAGTTCCGAGGAACTGAAGCAAAAAGTCGTTTTGCATTGCCTTTTATAAGCCGAAAGCCAAAGAAAAGGCAATGCAATAGTAGATTCTTTTGCATTGCCTTATATGATTCAAAAAAAGGCAATGCAAAAGAAGATTCGCATGTGAATCTATCTACGTCCGACCTGCTTGAAGAGTTCCGAGGAACTAAAGCAAAAAGTCGTTTTGCATTGCCTTATATGAATCAAAAAAAGGCAATGCAAAAGTAGATTCGCATGTGAATCTATCTACGTCCGACCTGCTTGAAGAGTTCCGAGGAACTAAACCGTTTTGCATTGCTTGCATTAGATTCGCCTAAAAAAGTTCCGAAAGCAAAGCAATGCAAACCTAACTTCGAAGGGGAAGAGAAAACCACAAGGGAAACCTAGAGACAGAGAACGGAATTCCTTTTGTTACTGGACCGCAATGAAGCAGTCCAACAAAAATAAAGCGCTCTTATTATGGGTACAGTCTCCCATAATAAGAACAGTATCGCCATCCGCACCTAGCATCGTTTTGCAACGACGCTTAGCGCTGGACATCACCAACCGGCGATACTTTCAAGCGAATTAAAAAGTGGTATTTATACATTTGAAACTGCGTAATTTCTGTGAAGTATAAAATTTATACAACGAAAAATGATTTGAAATTTTGTATGAGAAATTTGTTCAAGTAATTTCAGGGAGAATATATTGTTATGTGTGTGTGTGTAAATGTAATAAATGTAAAAAGGAAGAAACGAAAAAACTATTTTATGCACGTGGCTTCATTCAGTAATATTCTCAATGTATTTACGTTTGTTTATTAAGTGGCGTATTCAAATATTTTTTTTATTTGTATGAAATGAAGTCATGTGGCGTATTCAAATATTTTCTTTGTAAGGAATTATTTGTATGGAACGAAATGATGCATTGATTTTCTTTATACATTTTTTTGGTTGGTGTAAATGTCGGGCAGTGGGACATTGGGTCAATTTTTATGTTTTTAAAATATCTTGGAATGTATGGGAGTTGGGCGATAGGTTTCTTCGGCAAAGTCTTAGAGTTTAGTGAGTAGAAGTCACCAGCATTGGTGAAAATGTCGGGCAGTCGGTCAATTTTTATGTTTTTAAAAATATCTTGGAATGTATGAGAGTTGGGCGATAGGTTTCTTTGGCAAAATCTTAGAGTTTAGTGAGTGGAAGTCACCAGCATTGGTGAAAAATGTCGGGCAGCCGTCAAAGTGACGCCATCTTGGATTTTTTGCTATTTTCTGAATTAGAATAGTTACGCGTTTGGTTTCTTCGGGAAAGTTGCTGATGTTGATGAGTAGCATCTTTATGAATCCTAAGAAAATGGCTGCCACCTGTGAAAGTGACGCCATCTTGGATTTTTGCTATTTTCTGAATTAGAATAGTTACGCGTTTGGTTTCTTCGGGAAAGTTGTTGATGTTGATGAGTAGCATCTTTATGAATCCTAAGGAAATGGCTGCCACCTGTGAAAGTGACGCCATCTTGGATTTTTGCTATTTTCTGAATTAGAATAGTTACGCGTTTGGTTTCTTCGGGAAAGTTGTTGATGTTGATGAGTAGAATCTTTATGAATCCTAAGAAAATGGCTGCCACCTGTGAAAGTGACGCCATCTTGTATTTTTATGCTTTTGAAAGTATTTGGAAAGGTATGAGAGACAGAACATTGGTTTCTTTGGCAAAGTCTCAGAGTTTTGTGAGTGGTAGTCACCAGTATTGGTGGGGCAGCTCGGGGCAAGAAGCAGTACGGGGGTAACCGGTTGTATGGAGAAATGATAGTACGGGGAAAACAGTAGTGAGGAGGAAATTGTAGGACGGGAGAAACGGTTGTACGGGGAAATAGTAGCACGATGATAACGTTTGTACGGGGAAAACAGTAGTACGGGAGAAACGGTTGTACGCGAAACAGTAGTACGGTTGCAACGGTTGTACGGGGAAAACAGCATTGCGGGGGAAACTGTTGTGCGGGGAAAACAGTAGTGCGGGGGAAATGGTAGTGCGGGGGAAATGGTAGTGCGGGGGAAATGGTAGTGCGGGGGAAATGGTAGTGCGGGGGAAACGGTTGTACGCGAAGCAGTAGTACGGTGGAAACGGTTGTACGGGGAAAACAGTAGTGCGGGGGGCACGGTTGTGCGGGGGAAATGGTAGTACGGTGGAAACGGTTGTACGGGGGAAATGGTAGTACGGTGGAAACGGTTGTACGGGGAAAACAGTAGTGCGGGGGAAACGGTTGTACGGGGAAAACAGTAGTGCGGGGAAAACGGTTGTACGGGGATAACAGTAGTGCGGGGGAAACGGTTGTGCGGGAAAACAACAGTAAGGAGGAAATTGTAGGACACGAGAAACGGTTGTACGGAGAAAAAGTAGCACGGTGATAACGTTTGTACGGGGAAACGGTAGTACGGAGAAAATCGTGGTACGGGGAAACAGTTGTGCGGGGGTAATGGTAGAACGGTGAAATGGTAGTACGGGTAAAACAGTAGTGAGAAGGAAATTGTAGGACGGGAGAAACGGTTGTACGGGGAAATAGTAGCACGATGATAACGTTTGTACGGGGAAATGGTAGTACGGGGGAAATGTTAGTACGGGGGAAACGTTAGTACGGGGGAAATGTTAGTACGGGGAAATGGCAGTACGGGGAAATTGTAGGACGGGAGAAACGGTTGTACGTAGAAAAAGTAGCACGGTGCTAACGTTTGTACGTGGAAACGGTAGTACGGAGAAAATTACACACTCTTACATACATTTTAGTATTAATGTCCCAAATCTCCGACCTAGCGGACAAGAATGCTTAATGTCCGTGTAGCCCCTAGGGGCGGGCGTATTTACTAGTTATAAAAGAACATAAAACATTGGATTGTTTGCTTATGTAGATAAGAAGTTCGAGTCTTTTTGCAACATGTATTCTGTTTGTCACATCTGTTCTGATACGTACGGGTTTTTGATTATGTTCTTTTACCAAATTTACCTTTTTCAATTTTGAATGTTTGTCCACAATTTTATTTTATTGAAAATAGGGGTTATTCTGTCCGGGTTCTTATTTACGTCGGGTTATTTTGTCCGGGCTATATTTTCTGCGGTTATTCAGCGTCTGCGTCAGATAAAACGACGTTCATTTGCAGTTTGAATAGGTCTGAAATTTGGATTAGAACTGTCATTTACTTGTGAGTTTTCGTAGAACTTCCTTTGTTTCAGAACATTTAAGAAGGTGATAGGTGTATGACGGGAAAGAAAACCGAGGTAAAATAGTTTTAGAGGACGTTTTGTGTCTGTACAACTCTTAATTGCTTCATATCGACTTTATGAATATTTTCAACATTAGTTGAAATAAATAATTACTACTTTCAGTTACTAAGCGATTATACAAGAAACAACTTAACTGAATAATGACTCATTTTCAAAAAAAACTTTCAAATGTCTTAACAAAGAATATACTTTTGTGGTCGATACGTACGACGCCTACAGCGCGGCGGCATGAATACGTCATTAACTTTCCTACAAAGTTTAGTGTCAACAATGTATTGATTCATAGAAATTAAATTTAAAAGTTCTATATTTATTTGGAAGGTTAAAAGCAATTGAAAATGTTGCGTCACGAAACGTTGAAATAGAGTTTGCGGGTCGTGTACTGCAATTATACTTATGTGATTTTTTTGTCGGATCTGTACCGCTG